>JACBKR010003798.1:0-27269 GCA_014218235.1 Colocasia esculenta
GGTCCAAAAAATCCCAACTAGGGCTCGATCGACGTGCCGTTTTCTACGACAGGACCGTGTGGGTTTAAGCGACATGTAGAAACTGACGGAATTTTATTTGGATCCCGGATTGGCAGTGCCATTCAAACGACCCGATCTAAAAACACCAACTTCATATAAAAGCCTTAACACACACAACCCGGGTGTCCAAAATCTCAAATAGGGATCGGATCGACGTGCCGTTTTCTCTGACACGACCGGGTGGGTTAAAGCGACGTAAGAAACTGACGGAATCCAATTTGGATCTCCGGATTGGCCTGGCCATTCAAACGACCGATCTAAAAACACCCAACTTCATATAAAATCTTAACACACACAACCCGGGTGTCCAAAATCCCAAATAGGGATCGGATCGACGTTGCCTTTTCTCCGACACGACCGGGTGGGTTAAAGCGACGTGTAGAAACTGACGGAACCAATTTGCATCTCCGGATTGGCCTGGCCATTCAAAGACCGATCTAAAAACACCCAACTTCATATAAAAGCCTTAACACACAACAACCCGGGGGTCCAAAATCCCAATTAGGATCGGATCGACGTGCCGTTTCTCTCCGACACGACGGGTGGTGGTTTAAAGCGACGTGTAGAAACTGACGGAATCCCATTTGGATATCCGGATTGGCCTGGCCATTCAAACGACCGATCTAAAAACACCCAACTTCATATAAAAGCATTAACACACACACCGGGTTCCAAAATCCCAAAGGGATCGGATCGACGTGTCGTTTTCTCCGACCGCCGGGTGGTTAAAGCGACGTGTAGAAACTGACGGAATCCAATTTGGATCTCCGGATTGGCCTGGCCATTCAAACGACCGATCTAAAAACACCCAACTTCATATAAAAGCCTTAACACACACAACCCGGGTGTCCAAAATCCAAATAGGGATCGGATCGACGTGCCGTTTTCTCCCAACACGACCGGGTGGGTTAAAGCGACGTGTAGAAACTGACGGAATCCAATTTGGATCTCTGTATTGGCCTGGCCATTCAAACGACCGATCTAAAAACACTCCAACTTCATATAAAGCCTTAACACACACAAGCCGGGTGTCCAAAATCCCAAATAGGGATCGGATCGACGTGCCGTTTTCTCCGACACGACCGGGTGGTTAAAGCGACGTGTAGAAACTGATGGAATCCAATTTGGATCTCCGGATTGGCTGGCCATTCAAACGACCGATCTAAAAACACCCACTTCATATAAAAGCCTAACACACACAACCCGGGGGTCCAAAATCCCAAATAGGGATCGGATCGACGTGCCATTTTCTCCCGACACCGGGTGTTTAAAGCGACGTGTAGAACTGACGGAATCCAATTTGGATCTCCGGATTGGCCTGGCCATTCAAACGACCCGATCTAAAAACACCCACTTCATATAAAAGCCTTAACACACACAACCCGGGGGTCCAAAATCCCAAATAGGGATCGGATCGACGTGCCGTTTTCTCCGACACGACCGGTGTGGGTAAAGCGACGTGTAAAACTGACGGAATCCATTTGGATCTCCGGATTGGCCTGGCCATTCAAACGACCGATCTAAAAACACCCAACTTCATATAACGAATCTAAAATACTATTGTATCACAGTTTTAAATTTCACTATTGAAAATAATGTATGTCTTTTTTTATTATTAATGTTTCTCATTTTAATTTGTTTTAATATAGGATCCAGTTCCAGACGATGACGAGGCAGGGACAACAGACGATCCAGCAGATTTATCTTGATATTTGTATTCATTGTTCTGTATAATTTTATATTTATTGTATGTTATGATATTATGTTGATTGTGAGTATTGGTAAATTTATGAATATTGTAGCAGGTTTGACATTGTAGCAGGGTTCACAAATCATTTTTATTTCCTAATTTTAAAAAATATATATGGTTTAATTTTTCGACGGATTTACCGACGTTAATTATCCGTCGGAATTACCGACCGAAATATCCGTCGGTAATTCCGTCGGAATATGCTGACAGATGGTTTCCGACCGAAATGTGTTAGCATTTACGGACCGTTATACCGACGTATTTGCCGACGGATAAACCGTCGGTAAATACCGACCGTGTTTCCGATCGATATATCCGTCGGAGTTGCCGACCGAATTCCGACGGATATGTTTATCCGTCGGAATTTCTGACCATCTATTTCTGACGGATCGTTTCTAACGGGCTTTAGACGGAAATCGGTCGGAAGGACTCATTTCCGACGGAATACCGTCGGATTTTCGACGGATTCAATCCGTCGGAAATCCCGCATTTTTCTTGTGTGTCAGCCACCACCCTTCACACCGTCATCCTGCAGGAGCTCGTCCAGAACCTGGAGAATGTTCTTCTTTGTCGAACCCGACCCGAACCTCGACGCACTCCCTTCTCCCAGGATCTGGTCCCTTCCACACCTCCTACTCTTCCTTGCGGGCTTCCCTCCATGTTTCCCCCTTGCTAGATGGTATACATCGTCTAGGATCCCAAGGGCATGTTCTTCTCCCTCCCCACTTCGTCAATGCAGTGCACTCCTCCCCAAGATTGTCTCATGAAGCCTTCGAGATGTTCTGCTCAGGGTCTGCCCCCACGCGCCGATCTGAGAGCACGCACTAGAGTAGAACTTCTGAGAATGCAGCTACTTCAAGTTGTTCTACCTTGTTGCGTGGGGAATTAGCTGGGAAAATTAATTTTGAACAAGTTGCCTCCTACAGGCACCCGTATGTGCTCCCAGATCAGTAGTAACCAGCTGACTTCTTTTAGAATCTTCTCCTTGTATAAACTCATAACGTATTCATTAATTCAGTATTAACCACCTTTAAATGACCTTTCTCACGGATTCCTTGACTCCTCTCACTCGTGTGTGCAGATGATATGTGTAGTGGTTGTGTAGATCGTTGTGACAGAATATTGTGTAGTCTAAGAATAGAGAGTGAAAGGCAATTTTTTTTTCTTTCTTCTATGTAAATGGAATTTTGACCATGAGGGGGGAGGTTACATAACCTTAATGTAATAAAAAATAGGACATTCAGCTTCCTCTTGATTCCTTAAGTGGTTCTCTCCCCACCTCTTGAATCATGTGCCCCTTTTGCCTAAAAATGTGATTAGTTTTTTGTTCCATTGCAGTTGGGTCTTCAAGTTACTTGCTTTCATTACATAGAATGTAGGTCTCTAAAGTTGTCATTTCAGTTGAGAGTTTTTATCTGATTCTTCATTGCTAGTTAGTCCTATCTGATTGTGTATCATGGAAGCATTATGCCATCATCCATCATGTGCCAACTACATTCAATAGCTTAGGATCTCCGCGGAGGGTGCACTTGAGATGTAAAAATGTTGTGTGTGCTTGTGTGTCTAATCCGTTGCTTCTGTGTTTGTTAGCTTATTTTCACTTGAGATGTAAAAATGCTTCTGTGTCTAATTCGCAGTGCACTGAGTATTTCTCCTCCTCAAAACCCAATGTTTATCACCCACTCAATAAAGTGCTGTATATCTGAATTGGGGGCTTTGCTATATATATATATGGTAGATTACCTGCAGACTTGAGAAGTTTTATTAGTTATTTTAGGCGCCAAAATCTTATGTTTCTGCAGTACTAGATAGTCTTCTAGTTTCTTTGATTTTTCCTGTTGTAAGCTTAGTTTAAATTAAACAAATTAAAGTACTATTGTAAGCTTAGTTTAAATTAAACAAATCTTATGTTTTTGTTATTTTCTTTGATCCTTTAGACTTGGGTTTTTTAAGATCTGTCATTTCAATGCCCAACCCAATCTGGGAATCCAAATCAGACTCTGACAGTTCACCACATGTCACTTTCACCCACCCGGTCGTGTCGGAGTAAACGGCATGCCGATCGGATGCCTATTTGGGATTTTGGACCCCCGAGTTGTGTGTTTTAACCCTTTAGACTTGGATTTTTTTAGATCCGTCGTTTTAACGCCCAACCCAATTCGGGAATCCAAATCAGATTTCGTCAGTTCGCACACGTCATTTTCACCCACCCAGTCGTGTCGGAACAAACGGCACACCGATCGGATCCCTATTTGGGATTTTGGACCCCCGGGTTGTGTGTTTTGATCCTTTAGACTTGGATTTTTTAAGATCCGTTGTTTCAACGTCCAACCCAATCCGGGATTCCAAATCAGACTCCGACAGTTCACACACGTCACTTTCACCGACCCGGTCGTGTCGGAGCGAACGGCACGCCGATCGGATCCCTATTTTAGATTTTGGACCCCCGAGTTGTGTGTTTTGACTCTTTAGACGAGTTTTTTTAGATCCGTCGTTTCAACGTCCAACCTAATCCGGGAATCCAAATCAGATTCCGTCAGTTTGCACATGTCACTTTCACCCACCCGGTCGTGTCGGAACAAACAGTACGCCGATCGGATCCCTATTTGGGATTTTGGACCCCCGGATTGTGTGTTTTAATCCTTTAGACTTAGGTTTTTTAATATTCGTCGTTTCAACGCCCAACCCAGTCTGGGAATCCAAATCAGACTTCGACAGTTCACACACGTCACTTTCATCGACCCGATCGTGTTAGAGCAAACGGCATGCCGATCGGATGCCTATTTGGGATTTTGGACCCCCGAGTTGTGTGTTTTGACCCTTTAGACTAAAGTTTTTTTAGATTCGTCGTTTCAACGTCCAACCCAATCCGGGAATCCAAATCAGATTCCGTGAGTTCGCACACGTCACTTTCACCTACCCGGTCGTGTCGGAGCAAACGACACGTCAATCGGATCCTTATTTTGGATTTTAAAACCCCCAGATTGGTGTTTTGACCCTTTAGACTTGGGTTTTTTTAGTGTTGAACCACTCTATGGTTATCTGTGATCTTGGTATTTTGGTGATAACAAAATATATGATGCTTTAGATGTTAACAAATATATATTGCGGAGATAACAAAATATAGGTATTCATAAATTTTTGCTTCATCTGTGTTGCATCAACCCCATTAACAGATGATAAGTCTCACTGAATATCATGCTTCATCTGTGTCGCATCAATCCCATAGCAAAATGCTAAGTCTTACATTGATGCAATAAATGGCGCACTAAAATGATAAATCGATGTTTAGTTAATATACATCGATTTCTGTTTAAAGTGACAAAGTATCAAGCGCCGCAACGATTTGTAAGAAGTCGATGCCATAACGACTTCATAAGTATTCGCAACGTTTCCTCTTTAAGCGCATTGATTTGATAAGAAATCGATCTCATAACGATTTGATAAGAAATCGATCTCATAACGTTTGATAAGAAATCGATCTCATAACGATTCTATAAGTGAGTGCAACGACTTACTCTCACATCGATTTGCTTGCATAACCACTTCATAAGTCATGCTCATAACGATTTCTTTAAACCATAACGATTTCTTAAGTGAACGCATCGACTTGCCTCCACAACGATTTGTTAAGAATCGTTCACATAACGATTTCATAAGTGATCATAACGACTTCTTCAAAGATCATATCGACTTATCTTTCACATCGATTTGTTCATAAACCCGCAACGATTTACTTGTAATGAACAACGATTCTCTTGAATATTTTGAAAGTATTTTTGGCGCTAAATGAAAAGTCAAATATCCTCTGACAAAAAGCTGCATGCATAATCTTGTCAGAAAAAGATTTGACTTACTATTTTCAGTATGTTAGCAGAAGCACAGTACCATGCATCGTTTATCATAAACACTCTTTTATGCTAACACTTTCTTCTATGTGTTCAGACCTCGAAGACCATCAGAGTCTGATTAAGATAAATGAAGAGAAGATCAGCAACGGCTAGAAATTCAACGGATCCAAAACTCAAACGGCTATATCTTCAACGGACCTGTTCAAAGACTGCTCATATAAAAGAAGGAGCACTTCTGAAGATCGAGGAAGAGCCTTTTCCTGAATATCTTTGTAGGAGTGTACAACTGTGAGAAACACCTCAACTCCACACACACTCAAGAAAGAGAGAAAGAGCCTGAGCCAAGAAGAAGCATTCAAAGCATTTCAAGCTCTCAAGCTTCCAAGCTTTCAAGCATTCGAGCCTTCTTTCTCTCTTCTGTTTTCTCTCCGAGCTCATTGTATATCTGGGGAGAGTTTGTGACTGTGAGCTTTGCACAAGTGTTAATCTTGTAAAGCTTCTCAGTCTGATCTTTCTAAGGAAGATCTGTGTCCGGCTGTAGGACTGTATACAGTAGTTAACCTAGCTAGGGGTCAGTGTCTAGCAGAACCGCACTGGGGTTTGTACCAAGAGGTTGGCTTCTTACCTATAAGAGAGTGGGCTGCCTCTTGCCCGGAAAGAAAGAAGACCAGCTGGGGTGCTGGGTGTTGTTTGTCCTTAAGGGGGACTATAACCCTTGGTTAGTGAAATCCCAGAGATTGCTTGGGGACTGGACGTAGGACTTCCATGGGGAAGGGCCGAACCAGGATAAAATCCCTGTGTCCATTGTGTGATTGTTATTTGCTTCCGCACTGCTACTCTTTATCACACCAAACTAACCAAATCTTCAAGTGTTTTTTCTTTGTTAAGTTTCTATTTCAGATTCCAGAAAAACCTATTCACCCCCCCTCTAGGTTAGCTTGCTGCCGTACCAAAAGGGCCAACATTTAGATCTGTCATTTCAACACCCAACCCAATCCAAGAATCCAAATCGGATTCCGTCAGTTCGCACACGTCAATTTAACCTACCCGGTCTTGTCGGAGTGAACGACACGCCGATCAGATCCTTATTTGGGATTTTGGACCCCCGGGTTGTGTGTTTTAATCCTTTAGACTCGGGTTTTTTTAGATCCGTCCTTTCAACGCCCAACCCAATCCGGGAATCCAAATCGGATTCCGTCAGTTCGCACACGTCACTTTCACCCACCCGGTCGTGTCGGAGTGAACGACACGTTGATCAGATCCTTATTTGGGATTTTGGACCCCCGGATTGTGTGTTTTGATCCTTTAGACTTGGGTTATTTAAGATCTATCGTTTCAACACCCAACCAATCCAGGAATCCAAATCAAACTCCATCAGTTCACACACGTCAATTTCACGGACCCAGTCGTGTCGGAGCAAATGGCACGCCGATCGGATCCCTATTTGAGATTTTGGACCCCCGAGTTGTGTGTTTAGACCCTTTAGACTTGGATTTTTTTAGATCCGTCGTTTCAACGCCCAACCCAATCTGGGAATCCAAATCGGATTCCGTCAGTTCGCACACGTCACTTTCACCCACCCGGTCGTGTCGGAGCAAACGGCACGCCGATCGGATCCCTATTTTGGATTTTTGACCCCTGGATTGTGTGTTTTGACCCTTTAGACTTGGGTTTTTTTAGATCCGTCATTTCAACGTCCAACCAAACCCGAGAATCCAAATCGGATTCCGTCAGTCGCACACATCAATTTAACCCACCCGATCGTGTCGGAGCGAACGGCACGCCGATCAGATCCCTATTTGCGATTTTGGACCCTCGGGTGTGTGTGTTTGACCCTTTAGACTTGGATTTTTTTTTGATCCGTCATTTCAACGTCCAACTCAATCCGGGAATCCAAATCGGATTATGTCAGTTCGCACACGTCAATTTAACCCACCCGGTCGTGTCGGTACAAACAACATGCCGATCAGATCCCTATTTTGGATTTTGGACCCCCGGGTTGTGTGTTTAATCCTTTAGACTTGATTTTTTTTTTAGATCCGTCAATTGAAGTATTGAACGCCCTTTACACTTGTGTTCGTTAATTATTTAGATTTCTTTTTTCCCTTTTGACATTCTTTAGTGGTTTTATCTCATCCAAAGTATATGAAATTAATAGTAATACTGCCTGATGGGCTGGCTGTGAGGGGCATACTCCCTGCATGGCTGAGATCATCTGCTGAACCATATCAACTGCTGAACCATTGCTTGTTGAATTCTCTGTGTTTAAGTGAGATGTAAGAACTAGTATTTAAAAGAAAATTTTCAGACAAAATTTCGGCAGCACCTCCCCAGCCCGAAGCTGTGGGGGGTGCCATGGGTACGATGTAACGCATCCACGCACAAAAGCGAGATGGCCCCAAACATACAGACATGCTAACACGCCGAGTGGCTCTCTGGGAACCATCACAACCTCGAGGCCCAGCCTACAATGGCAGGATGGCCCAGTGCCTGACTGAACCTGAAGGTTAGTCACATGAGATCTAGAATAATCTTGACATTAGATCCCAACCTCCGTCCATGCTTTTGGACATAAGCTTGTGATAGCCCACGAATGTCCGTTAAACACGTGACTAACAATCTCAAAATTATCGGCCTACACTAACGATTTTAACATAGTTAAGTGGTGAGAACTGAGTCGAATCCACAGGGAACTAGATTTTAGAGTTGAAGACATTGGGTTTTTAGTTTAGGAAAATAACGTGGTGATATTTAAACTAAGTTGCGTTAAATAAATCTAAGCTACGTAAATAATAGAGAGAGAAATAACAAGAGATGCTATTCAAAATTATAATCCACTAAACAATCAACAAAAATGTGTTATACTAAAACAAGCACCAACTGTTACAATGATAATAAAAAGAATAGAAAATTAAGAGAGAGAGAGAAGAGAGAGAGAGAGAAAAGAGAGAGAGCGGAGAGAGAAAGAGAGAGGCGAGAGAGAAGAGAGAGAGAAAGGAGAGAGAGCGGAGAGAGAGGACGGCGGGAGAGAGAGAGCGAGAGAGAGGAGCACTACAAGAAAAAGCGCATATAGAGACCGATTTAGAGACCGAAATTTTCGGTCCCTATTCGGTCCCAAAATAGGGACCGAATAGAGACTGAAAATTTCAGTCCCAAATATAGAAACCGAATAATTTCGGTCCCTATTCGGTCCCTATTACCGAATAGGGACCGAAATTATTCGGTCTCTATACTTGGGACCGAATAATTTCGGTCCCTATTCGGTCCCAAAATAGGGACCGAATAGGGACCGAAAATATTCGGTCTCTATATTTGGGACCGAATATAATTTCGGTCCCTATTCAGTCCCTCTTTAGGGACCGAATAGGGACTGAAAATATTCGGTCTCTATATTTGGGACTGAATAATTTTAGCTCCTATTCGGTCCCTGAATAGGGACCGAATTGAGACTGACTTTGGTAATAAAATTTAGTTCGAAATTACCATAATTATCATAAAAATATGTTTATACCAAAAATGTGGATATTGAGAATTTTTGATGCACGGTTAATGAGGTAAATATGATTTATCTACTTTTAGGATAATTTATACTTGATAAATATTTTTTCAGGAAAATTTAAATAAAAATTACCATAAACTTGTTTACGTAAAGATTAACATGCATCTAAATGTGAACATGTGTAAGTAGTGGTAGGTATGTGTAAAAAGTGTATATATTATTAGTATATATATATATATTATATATGTGTGTTTTGTGGTGTGTGTGTTAATAAAAGAAAAGATAAAATAATGTCTAAAAGATTATTAGGTATATTACGTGTTTTAGCTAATACTCAGTCTAGCTAGGCAAGTGTTCTTTGTGAATTGAAGGATTCTTATTCTTCTTTTTTTTCTGACTGTGTTTTGAAAATAGTACTAGTAGTGTCAACACATCTATCCAGTAGTGTTGACCTATCTATCTAGTAGTGTCAGTTAACACTATCTATCCAGTAGTGTCAACACTATCTATATATGCAGTACTAGTGTTGACCTATCCGTACTCATGTGTCAACACTATCTATATATCCAGTAGTACTGTCACCATTATCTATCCAGTAGTGTTGACCGATTTATCCCTTATAGCGTCGACCTATCCTTCATAGTATCGACCAATACCTTGTAGAGAGTTGACACTTTCCTTCAGAGTGTCAACACTCTCTTCTATTCAGGTTGACAACTCTGTTAATTTTCAAATCAACTTATAATGATCATGTCTCCAGTGACTTAATTAGGTCGACACACCCATATTCTAGGTCGAATAAAAAGCTCTTTTTTCTTCCAGAATATGGAGAACAATATGGACCTTTCTCAAATTTTAAATAATTAATCTGAATTCTCAGGTCTACACACAACGAACTCACACTTTAATCGTATGTGTTGTTATCTATCGAAATTAGGGCTGTAAATGTGTAACACCTTGATTTTGTTTATAAAAATACTTGGTCATTTGTGTATAATACATGATGACGTTCCAATTAGTTCGAATATTACGCACACCTCCATTACTAAATAAAGCTCGATAATAAACACACAAGAGGCCCATTAATTAATAACCTAAATAATTAAAATTATGTTGATGCAAAAGGATTAAAATAGAAATATAATATTAAAGAAATATATGGAATTTTATATATGTATATATTATATATATCAATTATGGCACAATGATTACATAAGGTAATCACTTCATCCTGCGTAACTTGGGTTACGTAAGAACTGTAGTACGTGTTAACCCAGGTGAAATCCTTTCGAAGATTTCATCGCCATTGTTCGTTGCAATCTCGCATGCGGATAAACCCCACCTTTAAACCCCGCCAATGATCCTTATCTTATCCTCCCGCACATACTGCTGCTGCTATGCTTTGCTACTCCTACAACTGCTTTACTGCTGCTACTGCTTTGCTGTTGGTGATGCTATGCTTAGGACTGTTCATTTCTCGGTCCAACCGATAAAACCGAACCGAACCGAACCGTTCGGTTCGGTTCAACTAACTAAAGTTCGGGTCAATGAACTGAATCAAACCGGTTTAATGGTAAATAGTTCGGTTCGATTTTTCTTCCTTAAAATTGAGCCGAACCGATTGAACCGAAACAAACCCTAAAAAGCCCTAATCTGGTCACGCAGCCCTTCTCCCTCCCGGTCTCAGTTCGGCCCTCTCCTCTTTTTTGCTACACAGCGGAGTGTCGGAGCCCCTGCTCTTTGGCCTCTCCCATCGCCCCGAGCACGAGTAGTCGAGCCTCCTCTGCCAAGGTGGTCGTCGCCGTCCGTGCAACATTCTTGGACAACGTCGTCTTCTTCTTCGTCGGTGTCTTCGACATCTTCTAAAACTAGCAGAGACTTTCGCCTGCTTTCTTGGCTAAGAAGACCAGACTGTTGGTGCTGCAGGTGAGAGATCCCCATTCTATCGATTTTGAGTGAGCATCGAGAATGCCCGAGCCATTGGCCTTTTTATTTCTATCGATTTTGAGTGGAAATCTGTTGTACTCCTGACTAGGGCTGTAAACGGATCCGGATAATATCCTGATCCGATCCGAATTCGTATCCGATTAAGTCTATCCGTATCCGTTTAACAGATATCTGACGGAGCGAATTCGGATACGGATATTATCCGAATAATAAACGGAGCGGACGCGGAAATATAAGAGATCCGCTCTGTTTAAGATCCGATCCGAAACTAGATTAATACTGACCATTAGATCTTACATCTAATGGCTCATATCTAATATATAAATATACATATTTAAAACCTCTCCGAGTCTCCCCCAAATCGACCTAATCTGAAATCCCTCCGCCCTCGGACCCCTCCTGCCTCCTCCCGACGATCCTCGGCTCGCCATCGGCCGCCGGCCCTCGGGTCCCCGCGACGGCGACTCCTCGCGCAGTGGCTGTCCCTATATCTCCCCCAGTCGCGCTCCCTCTCTCTCCTCCATCCCAACTCTCTCTCTCTCTCTCTCGCCGACGCCGAACTCGCGCCACCACCGGACAACACCACCGACGCTCTCCGCCGTGGTGGTCGGACCCGTCGCCGCCGACGCTGTCCATCGTGGTTGGCGAGGGTATTATGGTCATCTTATAGAAATAAAAGATTAACTATATCAGTATGTAATTTAAGCGTAAAATATGCTCAATATATATTTCATCCATCTAAAAATATTATAAAAAATTGATAATTATTTATTGATATTTTAAAATATATACTTAAATTTGATATTGTATTTTATCTAACCTAGGTCAACAACTATTATAAATACTAATACACGCATGCAGAACACCCTCCCCGTCGTATATTTAAATGTAACATTTATACTAATAAACATATATAAATATATATTCTAATATATTTAAATAATTATTTTATGTATGTTATAGATATATTCAAGAATGATATATATTATTTAATTATACATATATAATAATATTTAAATATATATAAATATCTAATTACATAATTAATAATTTAAATTAATGGTCCACACCTAAAAACATAAAACCTACCCGACCTGGCAACTCCTCTCCCCCGTTCCCCCCAAATCTTCTCAGCGAAATTGGTAAGCCGTCCTGCGGCCCTGCCTCCTCCCTCCCTTCATCTCGGCCGGCGACAGCACGGCCAGCACCCTCCCGGCGAGGCGGCGACCTACTGTCGGACCCTTGCAGACGCGGTGGCGGCGGACCATTGTAGACGTGGCGACGGCGGCTCCTCTGCGCGGTCGAACCCTTGCAGACGTGGCGGCAGCGGCGGCTCCTTTGCGCGGCAGGTCCGGCGACTCCACAGCTCTGCACGGCGGTAAGTGTCCTCAACCCTCCTCCCCTCTGCGCTCCCCCCCCCCCCCCTCCGGGCTCCGACCCTCCCCCCTCCGGCTCCTCCCCTTCTGCGCTCCCCCCCTCCGGGCTCCGACCCTCCCCCTCCAGCTCCTCCCTTCTGCCTCCCCCCCCCTCCGGCTCCTCCCCTTCTGCGCTCCCCCCCCCTCCGGGCTCCGACCCTCCCCCCCTCCGGCTCCTCCCCTTTGCGCTCCCCCCCCCCCCCCGGCTCGACCCTCCCCCCTCCGGCTCCGGCTCCTCCCCTTCTGCGCCCCCCCCTCCGGGCTCCGACCCTCCCCCCTCCGGCTTCTCCCTTCTGATCAGCATTTGTCACCTATATATATATGATGTTCCCTTCGATCTGGCATCATCTCCGACGAGTTCGACCTCTAACTCTCCCCAGCGGTGTTATGAGTTGCTGCAGGTTTGCTTAAGTACTCTACTGATCAGTTCGTGGCATCTTCTTCTAACAATTTAGAGCAACGTTTGGTATATACTGTGTGATCTTCTTGTTGGCGCTCAGTGCATTAATTCTCCACTCTGACTGGCGATGGTTTGCTTCTTGTGGATATGCATGACTTTTCGTGGGGGTTGTGTAAGGACCAATATCGGTTCTCTGGGTGGCGTGTGAGTTGGGTTCCCCTTGTTGCTGTGTGTTGTTTTCCTAGCAGAGACCGACTCTATGTACTTACTGTTCCCCTAATTAGTTTGAATACAAAAGCATCTTTCATTGTAAAAAAAAAAAAGAGACTGTTGGTTTAACATTGAGTTAGAATGTAAATTTGTTAACACACAGATTATTACCATACAATATGATCATCAGTGGAGTAAAATTCGCTTAATCTTGATGTTTACTAGTTAAAAGCCTGACCAAATTTAGCTTGGTCACTCCAATATTGTTACTTGCCAGTACTCATTCCATTAATTTGTTCTCTAGAGCAAGTATTTCTCCAGTATGGCTGTGTCCCGTTAGCCCATCACTCACATGCCCCATTTGTTCTCTAGAGCATTGTGTAGTCCTGTCTATTATGCTGATCAGCCAGAGGTATGTGTTAAATATTAGGATACCTTCTCCACTCTACACTAAAGTCGCAAAAATTGGAAGAGATACTGAGACAAACAGTAGTACATAGACTAGAGAGGCAGCTAGCCATCCCTGTTTGAAGGGTGCAACCGAGACAGGTGGGTAGATTTTGAGTCTCTTTCATATGTATTATTCACATGCATGTAAAAAATCTAATAGGCTTCTTGATAGCCAACTCACAGATTAGTACTTATTCTTAATAGGATTCTCCAATTGTAAAGTTATGACTGCATGCAGGTAATTTATTAGAACTTATCAGCATTGGAGATAAAATCTCAATAAACTATCTCCCTGTTTTATTTTCTTTTCATATTTATGTGGGTTATTATTGCACTTGTTTATATGCATGCTTTAGTTTTTATTTTCTTTTTAACACTGCACACACTTCACGAGAGCGTGTTAAGCCCGTGTCAATGAACCTCCCGTTCAAGACTTTGGGATTGATGTGCACGAGTCTTATTTTCAAAGATGAGAACGTGTATATCTAACTCAAAGTCCTGAATTGTCCCGTTTTGGACAGTCTGTGAATGTTTGATCGCAGTTAGGTGGTCATTTACTATGTGCTTGTATTATTTGTTGAAAATTTCGGGGGTGTGTCTACTCACTCCTCTCTGATATACCTTTATTGATTTAGAATATTTTCTTAACCACTTATTAGTAAGTGTTTAAGAAAATATCTTAATCAATAAATATTTTTGGTATATCGGAGAGGTGTGGGGAGATGCTGCCGAAATTTTCAGCAAATAATACAATCACATAGTAAATGGTCATCTGAGTGCGATCAAATATTCACAGATGGGTAAAAAGTGATAATCTAAATAATAAATTCTTCCTATTCATTTCGGTTGCGTCGAAGGATGTGTGATTTAGAATTTTAAAGTTATTTGTCTATTGATATTGTTTGGGCGTAGGACAGCAATGGCTTCAGACCGTTCATGGATGTATCGCAGAATAGTTGATCATGTGGTGTCCCAGGAGTTTAGGGTCGGAGTTGAGAATTTCGTTCAGTTTGCATTGGGGAATCCAAATGCAGAAGTAGACAGACAAGGTGGCATCCGATGTCCTTGTATGATTTGTAAAAATTTGAAGTGGAATTCCCCATGGGAAGTTCAACGCCATTTATACAGAAAAGGGTTTGTTGAAGGCTATATGAATTGGACATGTCATGGTGAGGACTTCTAGTCGCACGAGCCTAGTAATGTGGAAGGCACAAGTACGTACGTGGATATGGTTGTAGATGCTGCTGGTCCGGCATTCAGTGTACATGTGGATCCTGTATACGCTGAAGACGTGCCGAATAAGGGAGCCGAAAGATTCTATCAGTTACTTAAGGATGCTGATGAGCCATTGTGGGATGGTTGTCAAAAGCACACTCGGTTGTCAGCGGTGTCACAGTTGTTGAACTTGAAATCTGAATTTCATATTTCTGAGAATTGCTTTGATCGTCCTCCTCATCATCAAGAGCATGTTACCTCCAGATGAAAAGCTGCCTCCAAATTTTTATCGTGCCAAGAAGATGGTGAATGATTTAGGACTTGGATATGTGAAAATAGATGCATGTCCTAATCATTGTATGTTGTATGACAAAGAGAATGCAGATATGGTATCCTGTTCAGTTTGCCGTCATGATAGATTTAAACCTAAAAGAGGGGTCAATTCTAGGGAAAGGATATACCTTATGCGTCATTGCGATATTTCCCCCTTACACCCAGGCTGCAGCGGATGTATATGTCTTCAAAGACAGCTGGACATATGAGGTGGCATGCAGAAAGAGTACGTCGGGACATGGATATTATGACTCATCCTGCAGATGGCGAAGCTTGGATTCATTTCAACCATGTTTATCCTATCTTCTCAAGGGAGTCACGTAATGTGAGGCTTGGTTTATGCACTGACGGATTTAATCCATTTGGAGGTTCAGTGGCTTCCTACTCCAGCTGGCCAGTGTTCGTGACACCATACAACCTTCCTCCGAGCATGTGCATGAAGCGAGAGAATTTGTTCCTGTCCTTATTGATTCCTGGTTCGAAAAGTCCTACAAAAAATATAGACTCTCTAAGACCGTTGATTGATGAATTGAAATTATTATGGACTGAGGGGGTCAATACTTATGATGCATCTAGAAAGCAAAATTTCACCATGAGGGCGGCATTGATGTGGACTATAAGTGATTTTCCTGCATATGGAATGCTATCTGGTTGGAGCACACATGGGAGGCTAGCATGTCCGTATTGCATGGATAATACCAAATCGTTTGTACTTAAACATGGTGGGAAGTCCTGCTGGTTTGATTGCCATCGTCAGTTTTTACCAGCTGATCACCCTTTTAGAAGACAAAAAGATGCATTCCTAAAGAACAAAAAGAACAAGATGAAGTTATATTCGAGAGGTTGTCCGGTCATGATATGGCAGCACATGTTGAAAATTTGCCAGATATCACACAACAGATGGGCAGTACTCGACACCTTTCAGGTTTGGGAAGGAGCACAACTGGGTGAAGAAAAGCATTTTCTGGGAGCTACCTTATTGGTCGACTCTTCTTGTGCGGCACAATCTAGACGTGATGCATATCGAGAAAAATGTCTTTGATAATGTATTCAACACAGTTATGGATATCAAAGGTAAAACAAAGGACAATGTGAATGCACGCTTGGACTTGTCCATTCTCTGTAAACGTCCAGAGTTAGAAATTGTTGAAGTAAATGGGAAATCAAGTAAACCAAAAGCAGTTTATGTGCTTGGAGGAGGACAAGTAAAGCAAGTGTGTCAGTGGCTGAAACAACTGAGATTTTCTGACGGTTATGTGTCAAATATTGCTCGTTCTGTCAACGTCAGTGAGGGAAAGATATATGGAATGAAGAGTCACGACTGCCATGTATTCATGCAAAGGTTGCTACCTATTGCATTTCGTGACATCTTGCCGAAGCAGCTATGGGGAGCGTTATCTGAGTTGAGTCGATTTTTCACGATTCTATCTGCATCAGAACTCAGGCTTCAGGATGTGCAAACTATCGAACAGAATGTGGTCACCACTGTATGCAAGTTGGAGAAGATATTTCCACCTGGTTTCTTCGATTCAATGGAGCATTTACTCGTACATCTACCATATGAAGCAAAGGTCGGAGGGCCAGTACAATATAGATGGATGTATCCATTTGAGAGGTATATGCAAATATGAACTATTTCCTTCGTACGATTGCACCTTACGTAAGTGACCACATTTCTAATTGTCTCTTACATTGTGGATGTAGGTGTATGCATGACCTTAAAATGAAAGTCCGAAATAAAGCAAAAGTGGAGGGTTCTATTGCTGAGGCATACATTATGGAGAAAATTCTAACTTTTGTGCAATGTACTTTGAAGCAGACATTCAAACTCGTCGGACACAACCTCCACGTAATGATGATGGGGGGAATCTGTCGGTTCAAATCGACTCTCAATATTACTCATCCTGGACGTGCCTTCGGACGTTCTTCAACTCGAATGCTGGATGACAGAGAGTTATGTGCCGCAGAAATTATATCTTTTAAATTGTTCTGAGCTAGAATGTTATGTTGAGTAAGTACTAATCTCACAATTTAAATTATATGTAATTTTTGCCTTTATTCTACCTATTCAATGTGATCTGCTATTCATATTGCAGACAATTTGATTCAGAATTAATACAAAAAATCCACAACTCACTGATTTTGAGGTTGAAAAAAGAACGAGAGAAGTCATTGGCCTTATGGCTAAGAGAACGCGTAAGTGTACACCGTCAAAGAGTATTCAACAAAATTCATTTCATTTTATAACTAGCCTTTTCTACAAGCAGGTGCAAGAAGGTTTAATTACTGATGAAAGAGTTCGTCAGGTAGCCTACGGCCCATCCAAAATTGCACAGAATTATCCTGGATTTATTGTCAATGGGTATAGGTTTCATACGAAAGACTATGGGCAGAATAAATCTACCATGAACAGTGGCGTATGCGTAAAAGGAAGTACATACAATGAAAGTGAGTATGACTACTATGGTATTGTAGAGGAGATCCTACAATTGCAATATCTAGGACAAGACAATCATATATTCTTGTTCAAGTGTCATTGGTTTGATCCGAATTCCATTCGAAATGACACAACACATGGGATTGTCGAGCTTAAACATAAGTCAAATTGAATACTTATGAGCCATTCATCTTAGCCACACAAGCCCAGCAAGTGTATTATACAAGCTATCCTTCATGTACAAACAAAGAACGAAATGATTGGTGGGTAGTTTGCAGAGTTAAGTCAAGACTATTCTCTGATTATGAATTGGACATGACTGATCAGACAGCTGAAGAGATCAACGCAGAATTCTTTCAAGAAGACTTTGTTGAAGATGTAGAGTTGACAATCATATTGGAGAAGACGAATCCGAAGCACCAATGTCCTTGTCTCACGGAAATGAGGTCGAAGAAGTCGATCCACGTGAGATGAAAGACAGTAGTGCTCGTCGTACAGATATTGAATATGAAAGTTCTGGTGAGGAAGAGGAATATACCAGTGATGAATGTGAAGATGATGATGAAGATGGGGTTGAATTAGACATATCGTCATCATCTGAGGAGGAAATGGATATCAATTAAACTATGGTAGAATTTTTTCACACTTGTAGAGTATATTTAAAGCAGCTCACTTTCAATATAAGCAATTGCCTAGTAAACATTATGATTTATGTTCTCTATGAAGATATGGTGCGTGGAGGAAGATCTGGTAGCAGTTCTAGGAGGGGCATTCGTGGGAGGGCTTTGTTCCCCGCATATGGTATGTATATTTTTCTAATAACGTCATCAGCTGTGTATTTTCTCTGTATATTATTTATGTGTACTTGTGTAGTGTTAATGCCATTAAAATGTTACAGTTTCTGCTTCTCCTTCGAGTGAGCGGACACCTCCTCTACCTAGCGGACTAGTATGTATATTTCAATTTTCAAGTATTTTTTTAGTCATTATTTACACATATTATTAATGTTATTAGAATTGTTACAGTTGCTGATTCTTCTTCTGCATCTCCTAGCGTGCCTGCAGGTATGTATATTTCAATTTCCAGTATTTTTATAGTAATTATTTATATATATTATTAATGTTATTAGAATTGCTACAGTTGTTGGTCCTTCTTCTGCATCTCCTAGCGTGCCTGCAGGTATGTATATTTCAATTTCCAAGTATTTTTGTAGTAATTATATATATATTATTAATGTTATTAGAATTGCTACAGTTTCTAGTTCTTCTGCTCCTACCGTGCCTGCAGGTATGTATATTTACAAATGTACTTTTATTGTGCATTCATCTTCCTCATTACTTATGCGTTCTATTCTAGTTACAGCTGTTGGTGCATCCTCCGAGTCTCCTCCTGTAGTAGCTGGTATGTATATGTAAAGTTATACTTTAATGTATGCATTAATTCTGATGCCATTAAAAGTCACATGCTCAGGTCACTCTACACATTCTCCAGATGCACCAGTAGATTTGTATATTTAACTGTTAGGGTATTTCTGTAGTCATTATTTAGTATTTTTGTACATTACTCATGTTGTTCATCATTATTTTCCAAGTTCGGTGCTAGAGGATGCTGGTAGTCTGCAGGAGGGCAGAGGTAGTTTTTATGAGAGCACTCTGCGGGAGGTCTGGATTAATGGGTACGTAATCAACAAGTATGTTTCTTATGGGCAATGAAGTGAATTTAGTTCAGAAATTGACATTATGCAGTTACATCATTGCAGTGATAAAATAGAGCCTACTCAAGCATCTCAATTCATCACAAGAACGTTACAAGCACATTTTCCTGGGCCAATTCATAGATTCAATGATTTTCCGATGGAGGTCCAGGAGCACTTGTATCAGATGTTCATGGTATGTAATTTCGTATTGTAATTTAATTCTTATCGTATTCATACATGCAGTTCACTAACTCTTATGTATATAGAGCCAGCATCGATTCACGAGTCGTACGGACGAGGCGCGGTCTCGATTTGTATGGACGATGACCGCAAGATCAAATTTCAAGCATTTGATGTATAACGTGAGAAAAAATGCAGAGAAACATTCTCAGAGTGCAGACCCGACTCTTTGGAGGGAGCGGGCGCCCAGTTGGATGGGGGAGAATATTGGGAAACTCTTTGCAACATCTGGGCTGCAGAGAGATGGCAACAAACATCCTCAATAATGAAAGTTAATCGGGCTGCGAATCCAGAAGCAAACATGCATACTGGTGGGTCTGTCTCTTTTGCGACCCATCAGTCCAGATTGGTAAGTAATTTGTCCATTTCTGGTCTCTTTATTTATAAAGGTACTCATTTATGTCATGTTTTTTCTGTGAAATAGGAGAAGGAGCTAAAAAGGCAGCCGACATTTTCCGAGGTGTTCGATAGAACACACAAGAAAAAAGGAACGGATGCATACATTAGCGATAGAGCCCGAGTGGTTGCAGTAAGTATTTAGAAGATATTCACTATTTAATTTTTCACATTAATATGAATATTAACTACTATTGTTTTTTCTGGTTTCTTGCAGGAGTCATACAGCCAACAAATGACAGAGAAGTACGTCGGGGAGGACGAGCAGCCGCCGTTAGATCCTGAGGTATGGGTTGCGGCATCTGGGGCCCCAAAGAAAGGCCATGTGTATGGGTTTGGGCACAGCATCGACACGAGCCGGGTGTTATCTGGAGGATCCAGCTCAGGGTCACAGACCAGTGCATTCCACGCAGGAGTTGGTACTCAGGTACTTCTCCAGGACAGCTGATGGGCTTCATTGACAGTAGGATATCGGGCTTAGAGTCTCGTCTGACGGATTCGATGGAGACTCGTCTAGCCCAGATGCAGATGCAGGTGACCGATGCACTACAGGCCCAGCTCTCCCAGTCCCTCTCCAGGTTATCTCCCAGGCCTTCTCCCAGATCAACATTCCTCCTCCACAGGCAGCACCTCCTCCACAGGCAGCACCATCGACATCAGCACACGCCCCTCACGTGAGTAAATTTATTTTATTTCAGAGATTTAATTTAACAGTTAACTTAGTTTAACTTAATTGGGTTGATCGACACACAATTTCTTGTTAAGCGAGTTAGGTTAGTTAAAAAGGGAGAACTTAGGTAGGTTTGGGGGTTCAAAATTAGAAATACTCATCCGATTGGCCTCCGATTTTTTTCAGAACGGTCGGGGCGATGAGTGTGACTTGTGAAAACTGACGGAGTTCAATTCGGACTCCCGTTTGACCTCGACGCTCCAAGTCGTCTTAACCAAGTTAGTTTAGTTAAAAAATGAAAAACTTCGGTTTGAGGGACCAAAATTAGAAATACTCATCCGATTGGCCTCCGGTTTGTTCCAGCACGGTCGGGCCGATGAGTGTGACTTGTGGAAACTGACGGAGTTCAATTCGGACTCCCGGTTTGACCTCGACGCTCCAAGTCGTCTTAACCAAGTTAGTTTAGTTAAAAAATGAAAAACTTCGATTTGAGGGTCAAAATTAGAAATACTCTCCGATTGGCCTCCGGTTTGTTCCAGCACGGTCGGGCCGATGAGTGTGACTTGTGGAAACTGACGGAGTTCAAATCGGACTCCCGGTTTGACCTCGACGCTCCAAGTCGTCTTAACCAAGTTAGTTTAGTTAAAAAATGAAAAACTTCGGTTTGAGGGACCAAAATTAGAAATACTCATCCGATTGGCCTCCGTTTGTTCCAGCACGGTCGGGCCGATGAGTGTGACTTGTGGAAACTGACGGAGTTCAATTCGGACTCCCGGTTTGACCTCGACGCTCCAAGTCGTCTTAACCAAGTTAGTTTAGTTAAAAAATGAAAAACTTCGGTTTGAGGGACCAATGTTAGAAATACTCATCCGATTGGCCTCCGGTTTGTTCCAGCACGGTCGGGCCGATGAGTGTGACTTGTGGAAACTGACGGAGTTCAATTCGGACTCCCGGTTTGACCTCGACGCTCCAAGTCATCTTAACCAAGTTAGTTTAGTTAAAAAATGAAAAACTTCGATTTGAGGGACAAAATTAGAGACGGCGGGCCGATGAGTGTGACTTGTGGAAACTGCGGAGTTCAATTCGGACTCCCGGTTTGACCTCGACGCTCCAAGTCGTCTTAACAAGTTAGTTTAGTTAAAAAATGAAAAACTTCGGTTGAGGGTCCAATGTTAGAAATACTCATCCGATTGGCCTCCGGTTTGTTCCAGCACGGTCGGGCCGATGAGTGTGACTTGTGGAAACTGACGGAGTTCAATTCGGACTCCCGGTTTGACCTCGACGCTCCAAGTCATCTTAACCAAGTTAGTTTAGTTAAAAATGAAAAACTTCGATTTGAGGGACCCAAATTAGAAATACTCATCCGATTGGCCTCCGGTTTGTTCCAGCACGGTCGGGCCGATGAGTGTGACTTGTGGAAACTGACGGAGTTCAATTCGGACTCCCGGTTTGACCTCGACGCTCCAAGTCGTCTTAACCAAGTTAGTTTAGTTAAAAATGAAAAAACTTCGGTTTGAGGGTCCAATGTTAGAAATACTCATCCGATTGGCCTCCGGTTTGTTCCAGCACGGTCGGGCCGATGAGTGTGACTTGTGAAAACTGACGGAGTTCAATTCGGACTCCCGGTTTGACCTCGACGCTCCAAGTCGTCTTAACCAAGTTAGTTTAGTTAAAAAATGAAAAACTTCATTTGAGGGACCAAAATTAGAAATACTCATCCGATTGGCCTCCGGTTTGTTCCAGCACGGTCGGGTCGATGAGTGTGACTGTGGAAACTGACGGAGTTCAATTCGGACTCCCAGTTTGACCTCGACGCTCCAAGTCGTCTTAACAAGTTAGTTTAGTTAAAAAATGAAAAAACTTCGATTTGAGGGACCAAAATTAGAAATACTCATCCGATTGGCCTCCGGTTTGTTCCAGCACGGTCGGACCAGATGATGTGACTTGTGGAAACTGACGGAGTTCAATTCGGACTCCCGTTTGACCTCGACGCTCCAAGTCGTCTTAACCAAGTTAGTTTAGTTAAAAATGAAAAACTTCGGTTTGAGGGTCCAATGTTAGAAATACTCTTCCGATTGGCCTCCGGGTTTTTCCAACACGGTCGGGCCGATGAGTGTGACTTGTGGAAACTGACATAGTTCAATTCGGACTCCCGGTTTGACCTCGACGCTCCAAGTCGTTTAACCAAGTTAGTTTAGTAAAAAATGAAAAACTTCGGTTTGAGGGACCAAAATTAGAAATACTCATCCGATGGCCTCCGGTTTGTTCCAGCACGGTCGGGCCGATGAGTGTGACATGTGGAAACTGACGGAGTTCAATTCGGACTCCCGGTTTGACCTCGACGCTCCAAGTCATCCTAACCAAGTTAGTTTAGTTAAAAATGAAAAACTTCGGTTTGAGGGTCCAATGTTAGAAATACTCATCCGATTGGCCTCCGGTTTGTTCCAGCACGGTCGGGCCGATGAGTGTGACTTGTGGAAACTGACGGAGTTCAATTCGGACTCCCGATTTGACCTCGACGCTCCAAGTCGTCTTAACCAAGTTAGTTTAGTTAAAAAATGAAAAACTTCGGTTCAGGGTCCAATGTAGAAATACTCTTCGATTGGCCTCCGGTTTGTTCCAGCACGGTCGGGCCGATGAGTGTGACTTGTGAAAACTGACGGAGTTCAAATCGGACTCCCGGTTTGACCTCGACGCTCCAAGTCGTCTTAACCAAGTAGTTTAGTTAAAAAATGAAAAACTTCGGTTGAGGGACCAAAATTAGAAATACTCATCCGATTGGCCTCCGGTTGTTCCAGCACGGTCAGGCCGATGAGTGTTGACTTGTGGAAACTGACGGAGTTCAATTCGGACTCCCGTTTGACCTCGACGCTCCAAGTCGTCTAACCAAGTTAGTTTAGTTAAAAAATGAAAAACTTCAGTTTGAGGGTCCAATGTAGAAATAACTTTGATGGCCTCCGTTTGTTCCAGCATGGTCGGGCCGATGAGTGTGACTTGTGGAAACTGACGGAGTTCAATTCGGACTCCCGTTTGACCTCGACGCTCCAAGTCGTCTTAACCAAGTTAGTTTAGTTAAAAAATGAAAAACTTCGGTTTGAGTGTCCAATGTTAGAAATACTCATCCGATTGGCCTCCGGTTTGTTCCAGCACGGTCGGGCCGATGAGTGTGACTTGTGAAAACTGACGGAGTTTAATTCGGACTCCGGTTTGACCTCGACGCTCCAAGTCGTCTTAACCAAGTTAGTTTAGTTAAAAAATGAAAAACTTCATTTGAGGGACCAAAATTAGAAATACTCATCCGATTGGCCTCCGGTTTGTTCCAGCACGGTCGGGTCCGATGAGTGTGACTTGTGGAAACTGACGGAGTTCAATTCGGACTCCCAGTTGACCTCGACGCTCCAAGTCGTCTTAACCAAGTTAGTTTAGTTAAAAAATGAAAAAACTTCGATTGAGGGACCAAAATTAGAAATACTCATCCGATTGGCCTCCGGTTTGTTCCAGCACGGTCGGACCGATGAGTGTGACTTGTGGAAAATGACGGAGTTCAATTCGGACTCCCGATTTGACCTCGACGCTCCAAGTTCTTAACCAAGTTAGTTTAGTTAAAAAATGAAAAACTTCGGTTTGAGGGTCCAATGTTAGAAATACTCTTCCGATTGGCCTCCGGTTTGTTCCAGCACGGTCGGGCCGATGAGTGTGACTTGTGGAAACTGATATGAAATAGTTCAATTCGGACTCCCAGTTTGACCGCGACGCGCCAAGTCGTCTTAACCAAGTTAGTTTAGTAAAAAAATGAAGAACTTCGGTTCAGGGTCCAAAATTAGAAATACTCATCTAATTGACCTTCATTGCGTATATTATTTAATTTATACTTCTAAAATAAGTTATTGCTTATAATAGTATTTAATTTAACTATTATTGTTAATATTATAGATGTAGGTTCCTTCATCGGGTGGAGTGGGAGGACACGAGGATGAAGACGAAGACGAAGACGAGGCATCATGATTTCATTTCAATTATTTTATTGTTGTAGACCTTTTTTATTGTTGTTGGCATTATATTATTGTGATGTTGTGGATATTTTTATTCTTATTGTGGACATTTATTATTCTGATGTTGTGGACATTTTATTATTGTTGTGGTGTGGATATTTTATATTGTGATGTTGTCGACATTTATTATTATTTTGTTGTGGATATTTATTATTTTTGTGTTGTAGATATTTTTATGGTGGACAATTATTTTGTTGTGGATATTATGATTTTATTTAAGCAGGTATTTTCCTAAAAATATGTATATTTTAAAAAATTATTTAAAAATAGAGACCGATTAGGGACCGAAATAATCGGTCCCTAAATAGGGACAGAATTTACAGTCCTAGTTCGTCCCTAAAATAGGGACCGATATATTCGGTCCCTATTAGGGACTTAGGGCCGACCTAGGACTGTAATTCGGTCCCTATTTAGGGACCGAATAAGTCAGTCCCTATTCGGTCCCGATTTTAGGGACCGAACTAGGACTGATAAATTCGGTCCCTAAATAGGGACCGAACTTATTCGGTCCCTATTCGGTCCCTATTTAGTGACCGAATAGGACCGAATTCAGTCGGTCACAGATTTGTGACCAGAATTTTTTGACCGACATATTCGGTCACTATTCGGTCCCTATTCGGTCTCTGAGATGTTTAGGGACCGAATAGAGACCGAATAGAGACCGAATATTTCGGTCTCTATTTCCGATTTCCTTGTAGTGGAGAGAGAAGAGAAGAGGCGAGAGAGAGAGGAAGCGGGAGAGAGAGAAACGAGAGAGAAGAGACAGGCACGAGAGAGGTGTGGCCTCTCTACGTGCATGCATGCAGTAGAGAGAAGGAGGCGGCTCGCGGTGGGCGCAGTTCCAGTGCGTGCGGGCGCGGGCGGCATGCGTGGCAAGCGGCGGCGCGAGCTCGGGCGGCAGGTGCGTGGCTGCGAGGCAGGGCGGGCTCGCGTGCAGGTGCGGTGCGGGCGCGCAGGCTGGCGCGCAGGGGCGCTGGCGGGCGGGCCTGGCGGCCTTGCTGAGAAGAGAGAAAGAGACAGCAGGAGCAAGAGAAGGAGGAGAAGAAAGGAGGAAGAGAAAAGAAGAGGAAGGAGATGTGTGTGCGTCCGAGAGAGGAAAAAGAGAGAAAGTGAGGAGAAGAAAATGGAATGAGAGAGAGAAAGGAGAGTTTTTATAAAGTGTTAGAGAGGAAGGGGGAGAGTTTAAAAGAAAGAGAGATTTTTGGAAAATAGGAAAGGGATTTAAAAATGAGAAGGTATTTTGAAAAGAAGAGAGAGAGGAATATTTAAAAAAACAATAGAGTCTTCATTATTCTCTCTTGGTCTAATCAAATTATTGGCCCATTGACACTTCATTTCTTGGCCCCATTAATCCTGCAATACAACACAATAGTATTTAATCAATTATCATTTTTGTAATAAAGTGAAATGAATTTTTGGAAAATTAAGGACCATAAGATAATAAAATAACATGATTATTCGTCAATAAAAACACAATTATCAACCCACCCCCCACAACTTATTCATTGCTAGTCCTTAGCAATGCACATAAGTGAATAATTGAGACAAACAAGAGTTCAAAACATCATACTTAATGACAAGAAGTAAGAGTGAGAATGCTTGGTCATAAGATTTCAGTTCCAGTCGAGAGTGTCAAGGCAAATATGTCAGTTCATGTCATTTAAACAGTTCTCAAGATATACACAAAATTTCATGACTTTTTGTATAATGTTTGAGCATAATAAATGAGGAGGCATGGGCTTTTTACTTATCACTCAAGGATGGTATCAACTCTACACTCCTTAAAATTCGATCCTCAAATTACAGGTAGCTTTCACTCTGCCTAATTCTTTTTTTTTCATGCTCTTTTATTTATTTTTTTCTTTTCATTTACATGGTGCTGCACTTCCCTTCACCGTTTGACGCGAGCTTCAAACTCTTACTTAGGAGCCACAGGCCCGGTTACTAAGATCAGGGCATTTTTCATGTTTCTTCCTTCTTCTTCTTTTTTCACTACTACACACATTTTCACATTGATTTGTAGGCAGGTAGCTTTTCCCCACAATTGGTCATCAATAGGAATAGAATCAATCAATAAACCTGAATGTTCGATAAACTCTCATCATCCATTTGAATAGCTCAAAACAATACTTTACTGTGTTGATGAATTTCAAATGTATTTGAGGAAGATGTTAAAACATAACTAGTTAACTCACCCTTCAACTCGCCACCTTCACAAGTACACACTATGAGTCAAGCTAGAAGCAAAAAAAATTTCTTGCATGAAATATGAAGCATGAAGCACAATGTTAGAGACAAAAATTTGAAATACAATTTGTCTCTCCCCCAACTTAAAGACATTGTCTCAATGGCATAAAAGTAATGACAATAGAATAAAGCCAATGTAAGTTAAGAACGGAGAGATGCAACCTGATGATCACATGCGGGTGGTTGCACACTAGTTTCATCAAAAGATAGTGGCCAGCAAACACCTAAGACACAAAATAAAAACTAAATCAAGAGAAATCAATTTTCCTAAAAATATTGGGTTGCCTCCCAACAAGCGCTAGTTTAATGTCTTCAGCCATAACATGGGGGTAATAGGGTCACGTAACACTCCCAATCAATTGACGCCAAATTTTTCTTTGTAGGGCATCACCAGCTATGGT
>JACBKR010003799.1:0-27401 GCA_014218235.1 Colocasia esculenta
AGTGATCTTGGATTTCAAGGGTACAGGTTTGACAGGTAGAGTTGCAGCAAATGTGGTAGAAATAAATGAATATGCAGCTCCAGTATCAATAAGCACAATGCAGGTTGCGAGTGTATGGAAATGGTACCTTTCACCATACCCCCTTCCTCAGGTAGGTCAGCTTCTATGACAGCATTAAGGTGTCCCTGACGCCGTGGTACATTCTGAGCTCTACCCGCTGGTCCTTCAGCATAGGACAATCAGGAATACGGTGGTCACGACCTCCGCATTTCAAGCACGCCCCGAGCTTCTTCCAGCATTCTCAGCTCGGTGCCCCAGTTTATCACAGAATTTGTAGTTTTCAGCCAACTGCCTACCTTCCACTTTGACTCTCCTGTCTCCAGCAACATCTCTTCCGACATTCGGCCTCTTGTTGTTGTTGTTGACGTTGTTGTTACGAAAGGTGGAGCAATATTAGGTGCTCCCTTCTTGACGAAGACCGGCTTGGAGTTGTCCTTGCCCCTCATGCCCTCCACTTTGGCCATGGTGTCTTCTACCAGCTGAGCTCTTTGGACCATCTCAGTGTAAGTTTGAATATTGTGTGGTCCGAGCCTTTCAATGAACATGGGCTGAGCCCATCCATGAAAGGTTAGCCTTCAACCTTTCAATTCCCACAGGTGTGGGGCATACACAGCAAGACGCGCGAACTGAGCCTCATACTCAGCCACGGTCATTCCTTTCTATTTTAGTGCGGCAAACTCTGCTGTCTTCTTCTCCTTGACTCTCTCAGAGAAATACTTTCCTCGGAATATCTCCAGAAATCCGGCCCACTCCAGTTCAGCTACATTTGGCAGGTGGGCCGAGGTGGCCTTCCACCATGCTCGAGCATCTTTAGTAATTGGAAAGTGGCCAGTACCACCTACTCCCTATTAGTGCATTGCATCACCGGAAAATCCTTTCTATCTCCTCTTGCCAATTCTCTGCCTCGTCTGGATCAGGGGATCCAGAGAAACGAGGAGGGTTTAAACTCCTAATATCCGGTGCAGATCACCGGCTCCATTCCTTGCAGCTCCAGCCTGATTTCCAGCCTGAACTACATTTTGTAATGCCTGGGTCAATCCAGCCACGGTTTCTTGCATAACTTGCAACTGATTACGAGCCATTACAATTGAGTGTTAGAGTTATGAGGGTTCCTGAGAAAAGGATGGAAACCAATTAATGTCTCTAGATACATTATAAGAGTCAATGGGTAGGAGTGTTTGTTCATTCTATCATATTCCCAGTCTCTACCCATTCTCACCAGGCACAATATTTAATTTCCATGACCCAAGTTCCATAGGTATCTCCTCATCCTGAGACATATATCTTATTTGGTATTCCTAGGCTCTGATACTACTAAACTGTCACGTCCCGAGAATTACGCAGCAGATAGTAATAATGCGGAACAATTCGAGTCGATATCCCGAGACGGAATAGTCGGCAAATAAGCCTCTAGCTAGCACGCACTAAATGTATAACAACATACATCATCATTGATGATCAGTCTATCCCCGTGTAATTTTAATTAATTACATATATATATATATTGATAATTAAGAAAACCAAACAAGAGTTTATCAATTATATCTAATGAATATTTCATAAGTCTTAAGTACAGGAAAAACACCAAGGTCAAACAAGCCCACAAAAGGTATGCATTACTTCTCTGAAGCTTTAATCTCTTCAACTTATTATTTCACTAAGTTCATATCGACTTCTATTGAAGGCCATAACGATTTCTTTATAAGCATATCGATTTCAGTAGAATTATCATAACGATTTCCTTTCTGGCTGAAAAGTCTTGTTGTTTCAAACAAGTCGATGCCACAACGATTCTACAAGTCATCGCAACGATTTCTTTAGACAACGTAACGACTTGTTCGTCGCAACGATTCCTTAAGACATCGTAACGATTTCTTTAGAATTTGTAACGACTTGTTCGTCGCAACGATTCCTTAAGTCATCGTAACGATTTCTTTAGAATTCGTAACGACTTGTTCGTCGCAACGATTCCTTAAGTCATCGTAACGATTTCTTTAGAATTCGTAACGACTTGTTCGTCACAACGATTCCTTAAGTCATCGTAACGATTTCTTTAGAACTCATAACGACTTGCCCGCCGTAACGATTTCTTTAGTGATCATAACGATTTCTTTAGAACTTGTAACGACTTGCTCGCCGTAACGATTTCTTTAGTGATCATAACGATTTCTTGAGAACTCATAACGACTTGCTCGCCGTAACGATTTCTTTAGTGATCATAACGATTTCTTGAGAACTCATAAAGACTTGCTCGCCGTAACGATTTCTTTAGTGATCATAACCATTCTTTAGAACTCGCAACGACTTGCTCGCCGTAACGATTTCATAAGTCATCATAACGATTTCTTTAGAACTCGCAACGACTTGCTCGTCACAACGACTCTATAAGTTACCATAACGATTTCTTAGAACTCGCAACGATTTGCTTTCTATAACGATTTGGTAAGTGTTTCACATCGATTTCTTCAGAAACACAACGACTTGCTTTCCATAACGATGTGGTAAGTGTTTCACATCGATTTCTTCAGAAACACAACGATTTGCTTTCTACAACGATTTATTAAGTGATTCACACGATTTCTTCTGTCTCATAACAATTTGGTCAACCTGACTTATTCATAACGATTTCATAAGTCATATAGTCATCGATTTCATATCGTGATATCTTATTCATCTTGAAAGTGTTGACTAGTCAAAGTCTACGTAGACATCTCTCTGACGCTTTTTGCATTTATGAGATCTGAACGTATCTCTGCATGCATGCAGACCATATCGTGCCTACTCTGATTACGTCCTTTAGATTTAAGCTATTTTGCATTACCATTTTCATGTCTATTGCTACTAACGTTGACTGACATTAGAGACAGCTTAGCTGTCTGCTATTTGAGATTGACATTTGTGCAGACCTCTGAACCAGCTTCATGGTACAACGTTAGACAAATAGAAGCCAACGGATATTTCTAAAGATCTCATCTCTTTGCATGCTCAAGTGATCAAAAGACTATTGACTAGAAGCTTCTAAGACTCCAGACACTCTTCAGTCTAACGACTACTCCCAAGAGAGACAACGGATACTTCAACGTCCATATTTCAAATTGAAGATATAAATACAAGCCAGAACAACAGAAGAAACAACGAGAGTTCTAGCATTCAAATTCTTCAGAAGAAAGTCAAGAGCCTAGAACTTCTTTTCTCATATTTTCAGCTCTTCGCTCTCTGTGCTGTAATAGATTTTCTAAGAGAGCCCATGTAGTTCTAAGAGTGCAACTTGTCTTAGATCTTTGCTCTCAGCACTAGTTGCTTCAGATCCTTGCTTGTTAAAGCTTGATCTAGGGGCTTGGTTTCAATCTATTCTCTGTGTGTTGTTTCCCTTCGGTTGTGAAGGAAGGCCTGGTGGTATCCAGGGTGTTATTCCCTTCAGTGTGAAGGAAGACCTGGTGGGGTATCCAGGGTGTAGTTGTTCCCTTCGGGTGTGAAGGAAGACCAGCTGAGCTGGGTTTGTAGTGTCCTTAAGGGGGACTATACCCTTGTTAGTGAAATCCTAAGAAATTGCTTAGGTACTGGACGTAGGACTCCTAAGGAGAGGAGGTCCGAACCAGGATAATTTCTTGTGTTGTGTGATTGTCTTTCTCTTGTGTGTTTGTTATTCGAACTAACAGTCACTAACCTCCTTCGAAGAACATTTGTGTGAATATTTTTGGTTATAGGTATCTTGTAGAATAATTTTTAAAGACCCATTCACCCCCCCTCTGGGCTCGTCAACTGGGCAACAAGTGGTATCAGAGCAAGTCTCTTCGACAAAGAAAGAAGATCCAACGATCTGAAGAGTAAAGATCCATGGCAGCCCAAGTAGCATTGAAAGTCAGTCTGTCAACCGACCCCCTCTCTTTGATGGTGAAGACTACCCTTACTGGAAGACCAAGATGGAATATTTTCTACAAGGCCACGACTATCAAATTTGGTCAATAGTAGAAGAAGGTGACCTGGTTGTCACAAATGAGAAAGCTCAATGGACAGATGATGACAGGAGAAAATTTCCTTGAATTGCAAAGCTAAGAGCATCCTTTGCTGTGCTCTGAGTAAGAAGGAATTCAACCGAGTTTCAGCCTGCAAATCATCGATGGAAATGTGGGAAAAGCTCAGGATTACTTATGAGGGTACAGACAAAGTAAAGGGGACAAGAATCGACATTCTTGTCACTTAGTATGAAAGATTTCAGATGCAGTCAGGTGAGTCAATCACTCAAATGTTTAGCCGATTCACTGATGTCACCAATGGTTTAGCCAGTCTAGGGAAGTCGTATGAGATCGCATATATGGTAAGGAAAATTCTTAGATCCTTGCCATCATCGTGGACACCCAAGTCACAGCTATAGAAGAAGCTAATGACCTGAAAAGAATGTCAGTAGAAAAGCTCATTGGTCCCTCATGGCCCATGAGATCAACATGGAAAGGCTAGGAGAGTCATCTAGCAGAAAGAAGCACTCAAATGCCTTGAAAGCAGAAGAAGACTCACCAGAAGCCAGCTCAAATGAAAGTGAAAGCGAAGAGGATAGTGAGAATGAAGAAGCAATGCTCTCTAGGAATTGCAACGGATCTTGGCCAAAAAGAAAAAGTTTCAATCCGGAAGAAGGCACTTTAAGAAAAACAAGGACTTGAAAAGATCAGATAGTAAGAAATGAAGAAAGGAGAAACCATCTGCTACGAATGTAAGAAGCCTGGACACATCAAAGCTGATTGTCCAAATTTAAGAAACCAGAATTCAGAAAGAAAGAGAGCTCCAAGAAGTTCAGAAAGTATAAGAAGAAGGCAATGACAGCAGCATGGGAGAACAATAGTGACTCAGACAGTGAATCAAACTCATGCAGCGATGAAGAAGAAGCAACTTGGCCTTCATGGCAAATGTTGATGAAAAGGTAACCTCTGACTCCTCCTTCGATTCATGTAATGATTCTGATTCAGATAACTTAGAGGAAGCATTAATGAATTGTATAATAAGTACAAAGAAGTAACTAAACTATTAAAAGCAAGTGAGAAAAATAACACCTGTTTAGAAAACACTAATTTTGATTTAAAAACAGAAAATGAAGAATTAGAAAAACAAATAACTGAACTTAAAGAAGAAATGAATTGTTATGTGAAGACCTAAAAGCTAAGAATGAACAATAACAAAATTGGAAAAACAGGAAAGTACAAATGAATTAGAAAATAAATTAAAAACTTAAATGAAGGAAATTATAAACTATCAAGCACACTAGAAAAATTTACTAATGGTAAAAACTCTCTAATATTAAAAGGTGCTAGAAGATCAGGTAAGAAGAAAAATGGATTATGATACACCCCCCAGATAATGAAGAAATCATAGTTTATCCTAAAACATATCCAACACCAAAATTTGTACCTGAACAATATAGCATACAAACTGATTTCAAATATATAGAAAAAGTAACTAAGTTATCCTGCTGTAGTCACTGCAATAAGTTAGGACATATTATAACTACATGCCCAACAAGACACAAGAAATGGATAATAAAAGGCAAAATCAATGATACTAACCAATTAGGACCCAAAAAGAATTTGGCTACCTAAAGCTTGATATTTTTATTTCAGGTTAACCCTCGAGCATCCAAATGGTACTTAGATAGTAGGTGCTCAAGACACATGTCAGGAAACCAAAAGTTATTCTCGCATCTCCAAACTGAAGAAGGAACAGTCACTTATGGAGATAATGGGAAATGAACAGTAATAGGCAGTGGCTCTGTAAATAACAAAGGAACACAGTCATAGAAGATGTGTTATTAGTCAAGGGATTGAAGCACAATCTCATTAGCATCAACAGCTGTGTGACAGAGGCCATCAGATCAAGTTTCAAGAATCAAAGTGCAGCATAGTGAAGGATGGAGTAGTCATCTTTGAAGCAAATAGAGAAAAGAATTTGTATGTGCTCTATCTTGAAGAACTCAAAGAGCAAAATGTTTGTCTGGCAGCAAGTAAAGACAAATCTACTGAATTATGGCACATACGACTTGGACATTGCAGTTTAGATGGCATGAGGAAATTGCAGAAGAAAAGTCTTGTGGAAGGTCTGCCAAAAGTCAGTGGACTGTTGGAAGGTGTCTGTAGAGCCTGTGCTAAGGGAAAGCACACTAAAAGCTCCTTCAAGTCAAAGACGGTGGTGACCACCTCAAAACCCTTAGAGCTCCTACATATGGATCTATTTGGGCCAATGAGGACTACCAGTCTTGGAGGAAAGAACTTTGGATTTGTCATAGTTGATGACTATTCAATATTTACATGGGTATCATTCCTAGAGCATAAAGATGACACTTTTGAAAACTTTGTTAGTTTCAGCAAGAAGGTGCAGAAAGATCAGAAGTTCAGCATTGTGTCTATCCGATCAGATCATGGTGGTGAATTTCAAAATGAAAGGTTTGCTAGATTCTGTGATGATCAGGGAATTGAGCATAATTTCTCAGCACCAATGACATCATATAAAAATGGTATTGCTGAGAGGAAGAATAGAACCCTATTGGATATGGCAAGAACTATGCTCTCAGAATATGATCTGCCAAGATATTTTTGGGCTGAAACAGTCAACACAGCAAGCTATATTGTCAACGGAGTGATGATCAGGCCAATCTGAAGAAGACTGCATATGAACTGTTTAAAGGGAAAAAGTCAAAGATCAGCCATTTCAGAACCTTTGGATGTCCCTGCTTCATTCACAACAATGGAAAAAGGGACATTGGTAAGTTGGATGCCAAATCAGATGAAGGCATCTTCATGGGGTAATCTTCTAAACCCAAAGGCTATAGAGTATTCAATAAACTACTTTACTGATTGAACAATCTGTACACATTATCTTTGATGAAACTAACCCTTCCTTGAGAAAGGAAATAGATAGTGATAATGATGATGCAGATGAACTGTCCAAGAAACTAAAGGATACATCAATTGAAGACAAGGATGATCCACCTCTGGAAGAATTGCAACAAGAAGAAGTTACTCATGAAAATCTTCCAAAGGAGTGGAGATACAAGAAAGATCACCCACTTGAGAATATTATTAGTGATCCATCCGTAGGGGTAAGAACAAGAGGTAATGTTATCCCTTGTGATTACTTAGCTTTTGTATCTAAAATAGAGCCTAGGACAGTAAATGAAGCTCTTACTGATGAATCTTGTTCGTCGCAACGATTCCTTAAGACATCGTAACGATTTCTTTAGAATTTGTAACGACTTGTTCGTCGCAACGATTCCTTAAGTCATCGTAACGATTTCTTTAGAATTCGTAACGACTTGTTCGTCGCAACGATTCCTTAAGTCATCGTAACGATTTCTTTAGAATTCGTAACGACTTGTTCGTCACAACGATTCCTTAAGTCATCGTAACGATTTCTTTAGAACTTATAACGACTTGCCCGCCGTAACGATTTCTTTAGTGATCATAACGATTTCTTTAGAACTCGTAACGACTTGCTCGCCGTAACGATTTCTTTAGTGATCATAACGATTTCTTTAGAACTCGTAACGACTTGCTCGCTGTAACGATTTCTTTAGTGATCATAACGATTTCTTGAGAACTCATAACACTTGCTCGCCGTAACGATTTCTTTAGTGATCATAACGATTTCTTTAGAACTCGCAATGACTTGCTCTCCGTAACGATTTCATAAGTCATCATAACGATTTCTTTAGAACTCGCAACGACTTGCTCGTCACAACGACTCTATAAGTTACCATAACGATTTCTTTAGAACTCGTAACGATTTGCTTTCTATAACGATTTGGTAAGTGTTCACATCGATTTCTTCAGAAACACGACTTGCTTTCCATAACGATGTGGTAAGTGTTTCACATCGATTTCTTCAGAAACACAACGATTTGCTTTCTACAATGATTTATTAAGTGATTCACAACGATTTCTTTTGTCTCATAACAATTTGGTCAACCTGACTTATTCATAACGATTTCATAAGTCATATAGTCATCGATTTCATATCGTGATATCTTATTCATCTTGAAAGCGTTGACTAGTCAAAGTCTACGTAGACATCTCTCTGACGCTTTTTGCATTTATGAGATCTGAACGTATATCTGCATGCATGCAGACCATATCGTGCCTACTCTGATTACGTCCTTTAGACTTAAGCTATTTTGCATTACCATTTTCATGTCTATTGCTACTAACGTTGACTGACATCAGAGACAGCTTAGTTGTCTGCTATTTGAGATTGACATTTGTGCAGACCTCTGAACCAGCTTCATGGTACAACGTTAGACAAATAGAAGCCAACGGATATTTCTAAAGATCTCATCTCTTTGCATGCTCAAGTGATCAAAAGACTATTGACTAGAAGCTTCCAAGACTCCAGACACTCTTCAGTCTAACGACTACTCCCAAGAGAGACAACGGATACTTCAACGTCCATATTTCAAATTGAAGATATAAATACAAGCCAGAACAACAGAAGAAACAACGAGAGTTCTAGCATTCAAATTCTTCAGAAGAAAGTCAAGAGCCTAGAACTTCTTTTCTCATATTTTTCAGCTCTTCACTCTCTGTGCTGTAATAGATTTTCTAAGAGAGCCCGTGTAGTTCTGAGAGTGCAACTTGTCTTAGATCTTTGCTCTCAGCACTAGTTGCTTCAGATCCTTGCTTGTTAAAGCTTGATCTAGGGGCTTGGTTTCAATCTATTTCTCTGTGTGTTGTTTCCCTTCGGTTGTGAAGGAAGACCTGGTGGTATCCAGGGTGTTGTTCCCTTCCGTGTGAAGGAAGACCTGGTGGGGTATCCAGGGTGTAGTTGTTCCCTTCGGGAGTGAAGGAAGACCAGCTGAGCTGGGTGTTGTAGTGTCCTTAAGGGGGACTGTACCCTTGTTAGTGAAATCCTGAGAAATTACTCAGGGACTAGACGTAGGACTCCTAAGGAGAGGAGGTCCGAACCAGGATAATTTCTTGTGTTGTGTGATTGTCTTTCTCTTGTGTGTTTGTTATTCGAACTAACAGTCACTAACCTCCTTCGAAGAACATTTGTGTGAATATTTTTGGTTACAGGTATCTTGTAGAATAATTTTTAAAGACCCATTCACCCCCCTCTGGGCTCGTCAACTGGGCAACAATCATAAGGCCCAAATATTGAACTCAACTAATCTTTTATTCAAATCTCACTCATTGTGTTCCAAATGGAAACTAATACAGGACTAAGACTCAATAAAGGGAAATTACATATATACCTCACTTCCTACTACATGAGTCTAACACTCAAAGCAGACTAACTATAGCTAGACACATAGCTGGAACGCTCTTCACATCGGATGCATTCCCATCCTCGACTTGCTCTTCCTCTTGATCTTCATAGTCACCTAGATTGGGTAAAAGTAGGGAATGAGCAAACTAGCCCAGTAAGATTTATATCTCAATGTGCGGGCAATGATATAAGTGATTAGCAATTTAGAACTAGGTAAGCACGATGAATGTCATGATATGCATGTACGAATAGAACTTATAAAACATGATACATGAAATAGGATAGATAGAGTGATCACGGTAGAACAAGATGACAAGATAGAACTAGCAATAGATCACTTGGTACAAGCACGCAAGATTTCACTTGATGTCAAGAACGCAAGATATCACTATTTGCATTAAATGTAGGATGGCCATATCACGCAAGCAAGCAAGCACGCACGAGCACGATCATATAACACTAATCAGGCATGTAGACAATATGTACACCAAGAAAAGATCCATCAAGAATGTACACCAGGACACGTGTATGTGGTTATTGTATCTATCATTCAACACGACACGCACGACTCCCAGCGCAGATGCAACGCCAGTAATCATTATACCCCATGGTTACAGTATATTTGACTCTCCATCATTGGGGCTAGACTAGAGCCCTTGGACACTCGCCGTGCCCGATCAGCATCTCACTTAAATTTTAAATGTAGATACCCATAGTCATTAATAGTGGCTAATGAGAGTTTCAATAAGTAAGGATGTGTAATGTCATGTTCACGATGATGATGAGAACTAGTAATAAGTAATTGAACATGATTTCATGATAATGATAACAATGGTCAAGAGATAAATTCGGCAGCATAACGGTACGATTTATGATTTAGTTCAATCTTTATATTAATGGCTTTAGTCTAGCTTGCAAATCACACTTACAAGAACAAGAAGAGAAAGGAAGTGCACGCTATCTCCAGGGAACTTCAATGGTACAACCAACTCGTCGGCCATGTGGGAATCTATGGTCAGAGGAGATTTATGGAGGCCTTGTGTGAGAAGGTCGCTAGTCTACCGATTCGGATGACCAGTAGAGAGTTTCCAATTTCCCAAGAAAGGGCTGCCTAGACGTGTAAGTGTGGGGTGATGTACGTGTGTCTCAATTCACAAACCATCGATCTCAAACTCGCGGGAAGCACTTAACAACATAACATGGAATAACTATGTAATTAACAAATCATGGTTTGCAAGATTTTATAATAACCATTATCATTTAAACATGGTAGAACAGTAGGGAGATTAAATCATAAGAAGCATGAATGGATCATAAAATTTAAGGAGAACTTAGAATAGCATTCATGTAATTAAAGCTTTTAAATGGTTAATCACTTTTAAGCCATTAAAATAACCACCATGCGATAATCAGACCCAAAACATGTGAATTACACACTAAATATCATATTAACCAGACCTCGGTTATAGCGATTATATTTGCAAGAAAATAAGTGGGGGTTTAATGCAAATCCTGAGATCGCGACTGGTGCATATGAAGAAGGCGACATGGCGGTCAGACCCGAGGTCAGGTCGCGACAGACCCCAATAAGGGTCGCGACGGGTAGGACCAGAACACGATAGGGTTATGTGAAGAACACGACGGGGCAGTTAGATCAGGCAGCTAGGTAGCGACGGAGCGCTTCGTCGCGTTCAGAACGCGGCGGGGTTGGCTGTCGCGACAAGACCTAGAATGCGGCCTATCTGGCCGTCGCGTTCACAGGGTCTGCGCCTGACATCGACAGAGAAAGGACATGTTCTTGGATTGCGGTCTAGAACTGCCTTATATTGACACATGGTGGTGCTTCATAATAGAGAACAAATTGTACAGGGTATGAAAAATAACGAACTAGTTTTAAACTAACCTAGACATGCAAAGGTGCTTCCAGTAAATCGGAATTAGAAAATAATGAGGGTTTTGATAGGCTTTAATCAAGTCAAACTCAACGTAGAAGACAAGTGTAACCTGAAGACATAGTTTCATGCAGCAACCCTGTTACCATGCTTACTCTCTAACTAATGATATTTAGACAAAAGGTTCAACACAACTTGACATGGACAATGAGTGGAAAAACTTTCATGTTGTGGGCTTGCTCTAATTCGGTCTCAAATCACATGCAACGTATAAAGAACGGGAAAATTCTCTAATAGTGTGCGACTTGGGGAAAACACTTATAATTCAAAATCTACTCATTGAAATTCGATGAAACCAGTGGAAAACGAAAGTTAACTTGATGCTCTACACATTGGTATAGGATATTTAAGTTTTGGCCCAAGAAAACCTACCTTTTATGTTGATGAAGTCTTATTCTTCTAGAAAACCCCGTTCAGACCACTTGAAGGAGAACGCTTACTGCTCCGTGTATACTGCATGGAATTTGGGCATTCCACTTGGGTTAGAATGTAGACTTGACCCTCTTTTCAGGGCTATAAGCCTTGCAAGGTCTGGTATAGTTTTGACCTACCTTTGGTCGACTTCAAGATGGCTATCTGTGTAGGTCGCAACAGACGCAACGGGGAAAAAGATGAGCTTCTTGTGGTTGATCCACAGCTCCCTAGCCACCAAGAACTCCTCCACACGACCCTAGCAAGTTCTAAAACTCATTCCTAGGGTTTGGTGAAGAGTATTTAAGTAACCTTGGTGTTTAGGAGTCCTATTGTAACTAGGAAAAAGGGGTGCGGGATTGGTTTGTGTCTTTCCATAATTTGAGGATCTCTTCCTCCATTAGAGAGTCTTAGCCATCAAGAAATCTCCATGGGTGGGTAGGCATGAATTTGGGTTGCCAAGATTGCAAGATCTCTTCCCCAATCCAAGTCTAATTACCCCTTTCTAATTTCAGCCTATTTAGGCCACGAATTTCCATGCATTTTCTTGTTTTATTGGATTTTTAGGTCATATGTGGTCCATTGGCCCAATTAAGATATTGGGTCATTAATATATATGTTGGAAGTCTCTCCAACCTTTATTAATTTTAATTACGTCGTATTTCCGTGTTAACAGTTTCCCGACTTGTTTCCTTATTTAGATAATTGGTCGCAATAACTCTTAAACGTAGTCCAAATGATTTTTATTAACCCAAATTTCTTGATGGGTCATTAGAGGATATATTTGAAGTCCGTATATGATATGTATTTAATTTTTTGACTCATCCAAGTACGTGTGATAATGATTTCCGACTTATTCATGATTACGATAATAAGTCACAAAACACTTTAACATGACTAATCTGATTTTTCTTGGCACAAATTTCTTTGTGAAACCTTTAGTAATATTTTTGGGGTTGATTTATAATTTTTACGGAATTTTTCGATGTGTTTTAGCACATACGATAATGATACATATGTTTTAAATACTCTGATATTATGGAAATTATTTATTTCTATTTATTCGAATTTTTATATAGTTAAAATTTCCAGGGTGCTACATGATTGATCCTCTTTTTATGATGGTCGGCTTTGACATGTCTTTCCCCTTTATGCTTTCCACCTTAGCCATAGTGTCTTCTACCATTGAGCTCTTTGGGCCATCTCAGTGTAGGTTTGGATGTTGTGTGGTCCGAGCTTTTCAATAAACATGGGCCTGAGCCCATCCATGAAACGGTTTGCCTTCAGTCTTTCAGTTCCCACCAGGTGTGGGGCATACACAGCTAGACACATGAACTGAGCCTCATACTCAGCCACAGACATTCCTTTCTGTTTTAGTGTGGCAAACTTCGCTGCCTTCTTTTCCTTAACTCTCTCAGAGAAATACTTTCCTCGGAAAATCTCCAGGAAACCTGCCCATTCTAGTTCGCCAACATTAGGCAGGTGGGCCGATGTGGCCTTCCACCATGCTCGGGCATCCTTAGTGAATTGAAAAGTATCCAGTACCACCTTCTCCCTGTTAGTGCATTACATGACTTAGAAGATCCTTTCTATCTCCTCCTGCCAGTTCTCTGCTTCATTCGGATCAGGGGATCCAGAGAAGCGAGGGGGGTTCAAGCTACTAAAGTTGTGGTATAAAATCACCCTCTTCGTTCCTAGCAGCAGCAGCAGCAACTTGATTTCCCGCCTGAACTACATTTTGTAAGGCCTGAGTCAACCCAGCCACAGTTTCTTGCATAGCTTGCCACTGATTGTGAGCCATTGCAGTGAAGTGGGAGAGTTATGAGGGTTCCTAAGAAAAGGATGGAAACCAATTATGTCTCTATATACATTATAAGAGTCAATGGGCTCCATCAGAATGGGAACAGCTTTACCCCCTCACTACTCAGTAGCTTACTGCTCAATGTCTCAGGCCAGATCAGGTCAACCTCCTCTGTCTGCTGCAGAATTCTTAGACCTGAACTCTATTCATCTTGTTCAAGACCCCTATGAAATCTAGGTTGAGAGATACAAGGGTATATGGCTATGAAAAAGGAACTGAAGCAGCACTAGATATTCTACCCCATAACCATAGATAAGTTCCTTTAGCATGCCAGTTTTGGTGCCTCTACCTTTTACAAATCTTCTCTTGGTAGCAATGAATATGGCACTTTCATAGAAGCTCAGAGGCAGTTGCACATCTAGATGATGGCTCCTGTTATGGGACCTTCCTACTCCATTGTTTATGGTGCATTTCAAGTTATTTTGAAGAGCAGGAGTGCAAGGCTTGCCCAATCATTACTCGTCATGCCTCTCTTTTGTCCCCTGCTTTCTACATTCTTGTACCTCCTCGATGATTTAATGACAAACTGTCTCTTCCTGGCTCCCATTTATCTTTCTTATGTTCTCTCTTTGTATCTTTTTGCTTAATGAAAAAAGGGGGAGAAAATAAACACATTCTGAAATACATATCAACATACCTTCTTTCTTATTTTAGAAAAATTACTCAAGTTTATTTCAGCAAATTAATGTTATGTTTTGTTATGATTTTGTCATCATCAAAAAGGGGGAGATTGATGATCAGTCCATCCTATATAATTTCATTTATGCCTATTTTGGTGATTAACAAAACCATAATAAGTATTGTCTAACAAGTTTCCTTGAAGCTAAGTCACAGGAAATAAATCGGGCAAAACAATCAAGCAAAATCTATAAGTATTCTTATACTGTATCATTTAGAGTTCACAATATGTAATTCTTCTAAGTACACATCGATTTCCTAAGTGATATAACGATTTCATTAGAATCATAACGATTTGTTAAGTGAGAAACAACGATTTGGTTCTCACAACGATGTTAAGTGAGAAACAACAATTTAGTTCTCACAACGATTTGTTAAGTGAGAAACAACGATTGGTTCTTACAATGATTTGTTAAGTGAGAAACAACGATTTGGTTCTCACAATGATTTGTTAAGTGAGAAACAACGATTTGGTTCTCACAATGATTTGTTAAGTAAGAACAACGATTTGGTCTTGTAACGATTCGATATGTTACATAACGACTTAGTCGCCGTAACGATTCGATAAGTTACATAACGACTTGGTCGTCGTAACGATTCGATAAAGCAAACAACGATTTGATCATTGTATCGATTCGATAAGTGAAAACGATTTGCTTTTGTTTGAACAACGATTTGGTTGCCGTAACGATTTGCTTTCACTTAAAGAATGATTTGATCATTGTATCGATTCGATAAGTGAAACAACAATTTGCTTATGTTTGAACAACGATTTGCTTATGTTTGTATAACAATTTGCTTACTCGCATACAACGATTTGTATAGACAATGATTTCATAAGTTTTACAACTATTTCTCTGTCATAACGACTTCATGGATTACATCGAAATGCACACATGATATTCAATTTATTTTTCAATTTGTGAAAGTCAAGTACTCTCCCGCGCACATCTCTAGTATCCTTGCATTTATTATGACTATTCACATCATCTGCATGTTGCTTTCTATTCCCATGCTCCTATAAGAAGCGCTTTTCAAATAGCAGAATGGCATTTCTATTTTGATGTATATTCTTTCTAACGTTAACTGACAAGCATGGAGACAGTCTAGTTGTCTATGCTTTAGCATTTAATGTGTGCAGGTCTCTGCCAGTACCATGTCATACAACATTGGACAAAATAGAAGCTGAAGGATATCAAGATGGATCTTCTCCTTGCGTGCATGGGTCGTAAAACATTAAATGACTACAAGCACACCTGTCGTACTCGATGACCATGCAGTCTAACGAGCATCCAACCTAGAGACAACAGACACTTCAACGGATATATTTTTCAAAGAGAAGGATATATAGAAGACTGATGACTATAGAAAGAACAACTTTTGAGCTTTCATCTTACATCCTACAAGCATCAGAAAGAAGAGCCCTGAGCTTCACTCCCTAGTTTACTGTAGCTCTTGCTCTCCGTTTTTCATTGTCTTTAGCCTTTTGGAGAGTTGTGTGTTCTGAGAGATTTTCTTATTGTATATCTTTCTCTCTCAGTCACTGCCTCAGATCGAGCACTTATTGTAAGCTTGGTCTAGGGGCATTTTGCCTTCTTTCACTTTAATGTGAAGTTCCTCTTTAGGTTGTGAAGAGAAGACCTATTGTGAACAGGTGGTTTGTATTCCCTTCGATAAGGAAGAAGACCTGTGTATCAGGGTGTTTGTATTCCTCTTCGGGGTTAGAAGAGAAGACGAGCTGCGGCTGGATGTGTAAGGGTCCTTACGGGGGACAGTACCCTTGGTAGTAAAAGCCCAAGTTGTTGCTTGGGGACTAGACGTAGGACTCCTGGTATAGGAGGGCCGAACCAGGATAAAATCTCTTGTTGCATGTGTGATTGCTTTTGTGCATTTGTTTGTCTTCATTCGTCTAACACTAACTATTCTCTTTAGTATTTTTCTGTTAAGCGTTTTTGTTAACAGGTTTTAATCTAAATTTTAGAATCTTATTCACCCCCCCCCCCCCTCTGCTTGCTAGTTGGGCAACAATTGGTAGTCCCTACTGGGCCTCTTCGTGAAGCTCATTCTCTCCTTTACAGATGAGACTTCATAGCAGCACTTTCCACAGAGAGCTGAGGAGATGGGGCCGTAGTAGACATGTCTTCCGTGAGCAGTGTTCCTTTGTACTTGTGTCGTCACCCTCGGGGAATACCCCTGAGGGATCTGTTATTCCCTTTCATTCTGCACTTGTACTTGTTACTTGGGACTATACTAGACTCGTACTTTGTGTTGGACACTTTTCCTTCACCTGTTAGTACATTTTTAGTGTTTGTTGTTGTTACTTACTTCTGTTACATATCTTGTTAGACTGGTCTGTTAGCCATTCTGAGTCTTCGGGCACGTGGGCGGCGGCACCAGTGGTCGGATCCTTGGAGAGAGCCGGGGGTCTGGGTGCCAGGGCCGTTACACCCCCTCCCCTCCTTGGCTCCATAAAGCTTCGGGCATCACCACTTAAGGTCTTCATGGAGACTCCAAGGGGAATTGGTGATGGCTTCCCCATGGGAAGCCCCAGTCACCATCATTAAGTAGCTCTTTCTCTAGTGAGCTCTGCATTTTTCCTCTATTCTATTTCTAGGTAAAACAAAATTTCATTAGTATCTTGTGTGACCGGCCTTCCCTTCCTACAAATAACTAGGTCTCCTTGGTGCCGATGTTGATGTCAGGTTCCCCAAGGCAGTGATGCCCAAGATCACCTCATGAAGGTCTTATGTCCATCCCAAACCCAAGTGAGTGAAGCAAAGGAAAAGTCCATCGAGCTAGGTGAGAAGAACAAGCAAATTACATCCTTTCTATGAAACATCCATGCTCATGGAGAAGTCCCTGATGCTCTATGCACATTGCCAATGGCTGAAGCTGAATGCCCATTTATGGAGGGATAACGATGTGTGGAGGAAGAAAAACTAAGGTCTAGTCAGCCTAACTCCTAGAGGGTGTAATGTCGTCAACATCTCTCTATCTTGAAATAGGGAGAGAGAGAGAGAGAGAGAGCAAGGGCAGGTAGGGGGAAGTAAGGGGCCAATTGTAGGACAGGATCTTGGCGTACATGAGGCAAAACTATGGTTTGGATAGTTGGGACAAGGAGGTTGTGACACTAACAACACTGAAGGCGGTGATGAAGCCCCACCTGGGGAGAGAGAGAGAGAGAAGAGAGAGAGAGAGAGAGAGAGAGAGAGAGAGAGAGAGAGAGAGGAGAGAGAGAAGAGAGAGAGAGAGAGAGAGAGGAGAGAGAGGAGAAGAGAGAGAGAGAGAGAGAGGTCATCGAGGAGTTGGTGTCTTTGGGTGTTGGAGAGGGTATATATGAATATAATACATTTTATAAAGAGTTTTTTTTGTAAATAGTGAGGATTATTTTGGATATTTTCTGCTAAAAATGTCCAACCATAGATGTCCATCAATAGGATGTCTTCTTACGATATGGCCTCTCGTGACATTTTCAATGCATAAGTGAGATATATGTGCAAATGCAAATGTAGGATAGATTCTCACATAATTAGATTTCTAAAAGGGGTATATATGTAAAAAGTGTAAAATAATAAGAGCATCATTTCCCATGCATTATTTGTAGTGCACCAAGTCTAACTCTAATAGATATACTTAAAATCAGAGGGAATTGGGACTAACAGGTCTACTATTGGTGACACCTAGAGGAGGGGATTGTATTCTCGCAATTTTCATGATCTTTATTCTACTTGCAGGCCTCACATTAAATAGTATAAACATCACCAAATGAATCAATATAAAGGCATCTGTTGAAAACACAAGAGAGTGATCCTATTAGGATCTGTAGTGATTGGGAACTCAATCCTTTAATGGATCTCAAATCTGTTGTTTGCAAGCAACTTTCATTTATTGCCAAGTACTTCAGTGGAAGGGGTTAAAACAAGTAGCTGAAACTTAGAAAGATAATGGTGAATCAAGACAAGCTTGGTCGTGCTGTAGGGCTCGTTCGTGCCATGGATCTTGGCCATGTCGAGCTTCCACTGGCATGATATCATACTATACTAGTACGATATAGTGCCAACACCCTTTTTTTTAGTTTAAACTTTTTTTTGTAGTTTTGGTTCAAATTTGATGTTCAATAATGTTAATCTGTATAATGAACATATAACATCACATTGAGTCATTGAGGTGATATAAAATACAAATAAATGTATGATTTTAAATTGTCTATCTCATTGACATGAATGAACATTTAAACATCACACCATTCAATTGAGGCAATAGAAAATGCAAAAAATATATGATTCTAAATTATATAAGCATCACATTGACATGAAGAAAACATACGAATATCTCATTTAGCCATGTAGGTGATATGAAATGAGAAAAATTATATGATTGTGTGATTGTACAAGCATCAATTGGCATGGAATAACACATCTAAATTATAAAAGCATTATTTGAGATATAATGAAAGTAGTTCACATTTTACATTTCACATGAAAGTAGCTAAGGATGATTCCAACTGGTGTTTTTCATTCATTTGAACAACATCAATTCATAAAAAAGCAAATGAAATGCTCTTATTAGCCAATGTGTTCTTCTCTAATAGTTCTCTGCCTTCTTCACCAATTTTTCTCCTAACCATCTGCATGGAAAATTATAAATTGGAAGCATGTTCTTTAACCTACAAACATAAACATTTAACAAGAAATGAATTCTTTACCTAGTCCTCCTCATCATTCTAAACTTGTATCCACGTAACTTTCATACAATGGAGCATAACTCTGATCACCAAACAATGTCACATTCTATGTTCTCTCCACAAACTACATATATCAGTGTAAGACATGTAATTCTCATACATGTCATGGTATATATGCTAATATTTCCTATATTGATGTGTTCCTTGGTGCACTATCATAAGACTAGGTGGTGGAAGGATCGGAACCTGCATATATGCACTATCATCGCCATACTAATATTCATAGCCATAATAGCCAGCATAACCATCATGTTGTGTATATGGATCCAGCTAAGTGTGCCTTGAAATAAAGCTGTGACTCTCACTAGTGGCATCAGATGTTGCGTCATCTCATGTGCTCAATCTCTCAAAATTGAAGACAATGCCTTTGTAGCTGCTACTATCTATAGAAGATGTCCTTTGTCTTGTCTTGTCCACTTTATACCATCTATGTAACATAACTAGTGCACCGTAATCTTTGTCATCTTGGGTATCATGTGTAAAGTCATCCTCACCTATAAAATGCATGCCCCTACCTCCATCAACACTACCACCACCACTGATCGTGCCACCACTGCAGCTGCCTCCATCAGATAGAAAAGAAGGATTTGAAGAGTCATCTCTCGTATTGTCTTTGTGATGGCACAGATGGCAAAGTAGTCACATCATCCTCATCTACATCTGTAATGTCTAGTGGATCGACTATCTGATTTTGTCGCCTAAAACCAAAAATAGTTATCTTCCACCCAAATTTTATGGCCAGCATCCTTCTTCTGCTTTTGTTTTGCATTGGAAAGTCATGCTCGAGATGCCAACAAGACAAGTGTGGCATTAGAAACAACATGCACTAAAATGACTCTATATGTGAGAATAACATTTATCACTTGGATAGTAGATAAGGCACACTGGGATCTAGAAGTAGGGTGTCGAGGAGTTGTAGGACGAGGACCTACCGACCGTGATGGAGGGGGAGTAGATAGCTGAATCAATCTCTCTAGATCAGTAGTGCCAGCCTCATAGTGAATCTAGGATGCAGCCCTATGATAATGCTGAGTAGTGCGACCTACAATAATGTCATCATCTAAGTCCACCTCTTCATCATCTCGACCAACGTGCTCAGAGTCGCATCTTCAGCAGCTTTGGCATCACCACCTATCTCTTGCCTCTCAATAACTAAAGCTAAAAATGTGTTTGGCTGAGGTGGTTCTCTTCGGTCATCAGCATCTTTATCAAGCTCAAGCTCACCACGTTCTATGGTGGTCTTCCAGACCCATGCCACTATTGGATCTTCATTATCTCTGAGGTAAAACATGTCTATAGGATCATCGTCCCCCTCTCCCTTTCTAGCATTCATCTGCGCATGTTTCAATGTAAGCCTCATATTATAATGAACATACACCAGCTTGTCCAATCTTCTATAAGTCAACTTGTCCCTCAACTTGGTGTGGATTAGAGTGAAAGTGCGCCTATTTCTCTCACAGCTATTAGAAGATGATGTCTATGATAAGACTTTGATTGCAATCTCTCTTAACATAGTTGCACTTCTGTCATAATTAAGCCATTACTCTCCTGCAAGTTACAGAGATAGAGGCAATGTAAGAATAATGTAAATGTAATGCTACAAAATCGATCTTGCTTAAGACATGTCTTTGGGTTCTTGGGTCAATCTTGGGTCGTACTTCAATAGCTGAAGCATCACTAAAATGAGCCTACTCCTCCTCAAAATGATTTCGGCTACATCAATGAAATGGTGACACTAGTGAAAACTAGAGAAATATGGACCTCTTTAACCTTGAAATTTAATGAACATATGTACCTCATTCAAAACTTCTTTCAACTTTAACATGACTCTGTGACATCCTATCCACAACCGACATCGCAATAGCTAGTAAATCATCTCTGTAAGCAAGTTCATGCTCATATTGTTTGGTATGCAAGATGTAGATAATATGCTGTAATAAATTAATCTTGACATCATTATATGATAGGGGATAAACAAAATAGATGATATTCATTTATCTACCATGTGCAAATCTCTACTCATTTGCCACTCACATCGATCCTCGACAATGCCGAACATGTGTGCCTATTTTGACGAGGCAGCCAAAATCTTTGCCTTTGTGGCCTCCAATTTTGTATACACCAACTCTATTGTTGTTGTTCTATCACCATCTACAACTCTCAACACTTTATACAAAGGCTCGATCATCTGAATGATCTTGACAACCTTGGAACAAAAGTTGGAGCTGTTGACTAACTCCTCAACCTCTTGGCCATAGCTTGAGACAACAAATTGTGAGTTCAACCATTGATCACTTCCAAACATCTACTTCAAACCATCTCTACACTTACCGTGTAATACTCGGCCTCAATATCACCAGCACAGAAATTTTGCATTTACCATAGCATAAGAGTGTGAATATAAATATACCATGTAATATTTTGTATTGCCTTCACAGCCTGCTTAACCTGATACATCATCACAAGTTGTTGTGCAACGACCCACTTCCACCCGGTACGGTTATACCAACCCACGTCGGATGAGAGCAAGCCGCTACAGGGGAGAATACCCCAACAAGTAACAATGAGCTGAGATATACACAAATAGAGTCGAATAAATGCAACGGAATTTAATGAATCTTATTCCATCAACTTTTAAATCCACATGCCCCAGTCTGTATAGTTCAACAAAAGATAACATAAGTGCAACATTTCTTTTCCAAGTACATAGCCGACTCCAAGTACATTTGATCAAAATTCAATTCAATTGTAGCATTACATACTATGAAATATAAACTACGATTCTTCAATCCCTTGGTCCAACTGTTGCCCAGCTAGCTAGCCCAGAGGGGGGGTGAATGGGTTATTAAAACTTCGATCTCTGATTAAAACCTGTTTACTGAAAGGATTGCACAACTTAATAACAGGTTAGAGTTAGAGCAAATAAGACAACAATCACACAAAGCACATCCACAAGACACAAGGATTTTTATCCTGGTTTGGAACTCCTCTCCACAGAGACCTACGTCCAGTCCCTGAGCAATACCTCAGAATTTCACTACCAGGGACAATCTCCCTTAAGGATCCTTACACCCAGCCACAACTGGTCTTCCTTCAACCTGAAGGGAAAACAACCACCCTGAATGCCACCAGGTCTTCCTTCGTCCAGAAGGGAACACAACTAAGGAAGAGAAAGAGTAGGAACAGGCTTCAGACTCTAGCTTGACCAGCTGCAAGCTGAAGCTACCAAGGTCCGAGAGAGAAAGAGATTTAACAAGGTTTTCTCTCCAAGGACTACACAAGCTCTCACAAATAAAATCTCCTTTGATCACTGAGAGCTAAGAGCTAAGAACAAGGTTGGAGTGGAAGCTTCGCTCTTCTTTCAATCTTCTAAAGACTCGATGGGATGGAGTTCTTTCTTTTCAAATTGCAAGCGTTGTTCTCATTCTTCTTCTCCGTCTTGAGTCTTTTATTTATACTTCTGATTCAAATTTGAACGTTGAAGTGTCCGTTGTCTCTTATCCTGTGTACGTTAGACTGGTCACCAAGGAAGCTTCTGATCTTCAGTCTTTTATCCTTTAGTAAACGCCAGAGAAATGTTTTAGAATCTTGTATCCTGTATCCAACGTTGTACAGATGAGTCTTGTCAGATATCTGCAAGCATATCAACAATAAATAGTGGACAGCTAGGACTGCCGTTGATTGTTAGTTGTAGATGGAACAGATATTGCAATATATAGCAAAGCTCCTTTCTGTCTAAAAAGTACGTAGACAGAGTAGCATAAAAATGGAAGATATCGTCTGCATGCATGGGAGATACGATCAGAGAGCATTTAATGCGAAGCAGTCAACAGACGAGATATGACTTTGACTTTTCAACGCTATTCAAAAGCATTATACTGATACAGCAAGAAATTCGATATAAATAATCCTGATGCCTTCATGACTTATGAAATCGTTATGCGATAACTGACAAATCGTTATGACAGAGCATTATCACATTATAATGATGAATCATTATGAGTTATAGCAAGTCGTTATGAGCACTTATCAAGTCGTTATGAACTGTAAAGAAATCGTTATGAACATCAAGTCGTTATGAACTGTAAAGAAATCGTTATGAACATCAAGTCGTTATGAACTGTAAGAAATCGTTATGAACTCTAAAGAAATCGTTACAGCAATCAAGTCGTTATGAGTTTCAAAGAAATCATTATGAACTCTAAAGAAATCGTACAGCAATCAAGTCGTTATGAGTTTCAACGAAATCGTTATGAACTCTAAAGAAATCGTTACAGCAATCAAGTCGTTAGAGTTTCAAAGAAATCGTTATGAACTCTAAAGAAATCGTTACAGCAATCAAGTCGTTATGAGTTTCAAAGAAATCGTTGTGAAACACTTAAGAGATCGATATGAAGTCTAAAGAAATCGTTACGACAATCAAGTCGTTATGAGTTTCAAAGAAATCGTTGTGAAACACTTAAGAGATCGATATGAAGTCTAAAGAATCGTTACGACAATCAAGTCGTTATGAGTTTCAAAGAAATCGTTACGAGGTCTAAAGAAATCGTTACGGCTAGAAAGTCATTGCGAGTTCTAAAGAAATCGTTACGAGGTCTAAAGAAATCGTTACGGCTAGAGAGTCGTTGCGAGTTCTAAAGAAATCGTTACAAGGTCTAAAGAAATCGTTACGACAATCAAGTCGTTATGAGTTCTAAAGAAATCGTTACGAGGTCTAAAGAAATCGTTATGGCTAGAGAGTCGTTGCGAGTTTTAAAGAAATCGTTACAAGGTCTAAAGAAATTGTTACGACAGTCAAGTCGTTACGGGTTCTAAAGAAATCGTTGCGATGTCTTAAAGAATCGTTGCGATATCGATTTGTTTTGAATTTTCCGGTCAAAGAGAAATCGTTTCTGCTTATCAAAGAAGTCGATACAAAGACTTGGACAGAATGTGAGATGAGACTTACCTGATTGTCTTGAACTTTCATTTTTCTTTTATTTCCTGTTCTCAAGGCTCAAGTATCCATTAGTACTATTTTGTTAATCATCAAAATTAATATATAAATAAATGAATTATTTATTATGGGGACAGTTTGGTCATCAATCTCCCCCTTTTTGATGATGACAAAATATACTAAACATCATACAAAAATTGAAAATTAAACATGTTTTTCAGATTAACTTTAGTTTTCTCCCCCATTTTGTCAATAAGCAAAAAGATAGGCTGTGAGACAAAGAAGAGAGATATCATTGTATTAAGTATGAGAAAGGTAGTACAAGGGAGATAACAAGGAGGCATGCTGTGAGATGACAGCCCATGCCTTGATCTCAAGGTCTTCAAACGTCTGTTGGAAAACCCCAGAAGCAACAGAGAAGTTGGGACCCATGGATTGGGTGGCCCTTTGAATGTACAAAGCCCTTTGCTGATCCAAGAATTCTGCATACTGATCTGGGTCCAGAATGACTGGAAGTAGTGCTTTTTTTTTTCCGAAGCTGGCACGATGGAGAAATCTATCCAAAGAGATTGGATAGAAGATCTTCTGATCTATTAGATCCTACTTCAGAGCATAGAAAGCTGTATATCTAGCTGCCCACTGAACATAAATCTCTTGATAGGATTTATGGAGTTGAGATCCATGAAGGCTTCAGCTGAGAGAGAGGGTAGGGGTGTCAATTGGGCGGGCCGGCCGGAGGCCCGCAAGCCCGGCCCGGTTTAACCGGGCTTGGGCCGGGAAAATAAGCCCGTTAAAATTTTTGGCCCGGTCCGGCCCGGCCCAGAAAAAAATAGGGTCGGGCTTGGGCTTTGTGAGGCCGGCCCGGTGGGCCCGCCGGCCCGAAAATATAAATATAATTTATATAGGTATGAATTTTATATTAGAAAGAGAATTATATATATTTTTTCTACAATAAATCTACTCAAAAACATAATCTTTTACAAGTTAAATGTTAATATAGATATAAGTAAAATATATTATTATTTTTATAGATATATTATAGTATATATATTAAATTTATATATATAAAATAAAAATAATATTTTTTTCGGGCTTTTTCGGGCCGGGCCGGGCTTTTTCGGGCTTTTCCTCTGGGCCGGGCCGGGCCACCCATACCGGGCCTAACCCCGGGCCTGGGCCGGGCCCCGGGCCGGCTTTTAAAAAACCGGGCCTGGGCCAGGCCTAGCAAGGCCCGGTCCAGGCCTGGCCCATTGACACCCTAAGAGAGGGCTTATTTTGATGAACCAAGGAACTGTTGATGGCCTCTAACTGAAGGTTGTTTCCTTGTAGATGATTGCCCATACGGAGGGAGTAAGCCTTTCACACTCAGAAATGAGTGGAGCCAAAACCTGAGAGGAGATGCGGCCAGAGTGGTATTCTCTGAAGATAAACCGCAGGAAGGAGGGCAGTCTGCTCTGCTTGGCTGACATTCTACCCATCTGCTTGGCAAACTGTCAAATGCATGGGATCCTGCATCTGAATCAAATACTAGGGAATGCAGCTTTGGCAAAAGGACTAGAGAGTCACCTGGATATCAGCAAATTCACTGTTAGGGGAATGTTCACTGGACGTTCGGATCTTAACATTACTATAGCTGAATGGAATTGAGAGAACTGGACTTCTGGTAGTTTATTCAAGAAGCAGAAGTCACTGTACTGCTGGAAGCTTTTGGCAATGCGGATCTCTTTCAAGATGAAAGGCCCCACAAATTCTTATGCTTGAGAAGAACCACTCAGAGAGAGTGAGAGAATGAGCTCCATGTGTAATGGATTCGGCCCTGGCAGTCAAGAACTTGTTGTATTGAGCTTTGTTACCCTTGACATTTGCCCACTGATCTTCAGTCTTGAACTCAGTCCCCTCAAGGATTTTGGATTTTGAGAGTGGGATAACTGGGTAGAGGAAGAACAATATTTAGGTGCTCAGAAAGGTTGAGAAAGGGAATACCATAAATGGTGGAGAGGATGCACTTTTGAAGAATTCCTTATAAAGGAATCTTTTGTGAGGTTCAGGGTAAGAGAGTACCAAAGAGGAGGAAATAAGGAGGAGAAGATGCTAACAGAGGATGATTGTTTCCTCTTTTTCTTGGCAGGACTGGGAGGATCAGTCTGGGATATGGGTGGCAGTGAGAGAATGGTGGAAAGGGTATTTCTCTCAAAGTCATCCGGCAGTTTGTGTCAAAGACACCAAGTAGAGGGGTTTTTCTGGAATAAAGTAACAGAGGAAGGAGGAGTAGGAGGATAGAAAAGGTGTTTGGGATTGAAGGAAGAAGTGGGTTGAATTGGAGTGGTTTGAGTTTGAGGTGATGAGGGTGAGAAGGATGATGTACCTCGGTGTGAGAGGGAGTAGGAGAGAAAGAGGGTGGATGTAGTGAGAGAGGAAGATGGTTGAGTGCGAGGCACAGGATGTTTAATGGTTGGTGGTGCAGGAGGGGCTGTAGAAGGAGAGGTAGGTGAGGACAAAACTGGAGTTGCAAGATTTGAAGTGTCAGGGGCCGAAGTAGCTGACATGGGCTCTTTCCCTTTGACTGCTCTGACAACTGAAGAGGGTCCTGATGACCCTGAAGCTTGCCCTGATGGCCCTGTGGCCCTGATGCTTGAACTGGTAGCCCTGTTGGCCGAGAGACTTCTGCTGGAGGCCCTGGTGGCCTAGGAACTTCAGCTGGACTGCTCTGAGTGGGTGCAGGAGGGACACCACTAGACCTTGAAAGATTAGCCAGCAATTTTTTCATATCAGACATCTCTTTATTGAACCACCTCATTGCATTTCGAATTAAGGATAGGTCAGAGGAGGTTGAAGCTGATTAGAAATAATGCCCTGAACACTTGTCTGAACTGATGACAAGACTTCTCCTTGAGCTTTCAGCAATGCCATAATAGGCTTCAGATTGACTTTTTGTGACTCTTTCTTTCTTGGCCTTTTGTGAGCCACTCTCTTTTGCTTCCCTTGCTGAATGACAGGCTCCTCAAGATTGATATTGCTTGCACCTGGGCCTTCACTAACAGGAACAACTGGCAGTAGGTGGAATTTCCTCAACTGCCTACTTGCTCCCCCTGAATAGGAGCGGGGAGTTCAAACACTTTCCTCTTGCCCCCTGAGCAGGAGCTTCTTCCAACACAACTTTCTCCAAGTGGCCTTCTGCCACGGATTCAGGCACTTCAGGTTCAAAGAGACTTGGCTCCCCTTGGCTAGGAGCTTCTTCCATGACCACTCTTGTTGATACTACTTGTATCTCAACATTAGCATTTGGTTCAGACTGATTTCTGTATGGCCTGGTGCCATAACTTCTTCTTCAACCATCCACTTCTTTGGAAGTAGCTAAGGTGGAGGGAATGGAATCCAATACTTCTCTTAAGATTGAGGCGCTAAGGTGTGGGCAAAGAGTCTGCCACACCAGCTGCACCTTCTTCCATCTGAACTTCTGGAGAATGAGAGATAATCTCCCAGCGGTGAGACTGAAACTTCTGCCTGGCTGGA
>JACBKR010003800.1:0-27342 GCA_014218235.1 Colocasia esculenta
AGAGAGAGAGAGGAAGGAGGAGAGAGAGAGAGAGAGATGCACACTAAATCGGAGACTTCATGTACAACCTGCTCATCAGCCATGTGGGATCCATAGTCAGAGGCGACTTACAGAGGCCTTGGTCAAGGGATCACTAGTCGACAGAAGGAATATCTAACAGAGAGTTCACCACAAGCCAGGAAAGGGGCTTTCCTATCGTGCAAGAGTGTATGCACGTGCCGCGCGTGAGAATTGCTCAAGTGCATGTGTGAGTACTTTCTTAAATCTGATTATGGAAACTCCGCATTGAACAAGTAACAAGAATGCTATAATAGGAAACAAATCATTCATGACCAATTTTAGCAGTAAGTTGTCATGTGTTGTTTTAGCAAGTTCGATAACAAGGCAAGAAAGAGAGAATAATGGCAAGTATAGAGCATGATCAATCACTTAAGATCAATTAGAATCATGCAAAAATCTTTAACCCTTATTCATGGGTGATTAATGCATGATAATACCTGTAGAATCTTTCTATAACAGATCAAAACTCACACATATGAAGAAGGCGTAAAACGACGGAAACTGGGACATATGCCTTTAGAAAGCAGATGTAGTCCCAAGCCTTCCACTCGAGGGTTATAACTCACTGATTTCTTTTGCAAATTTGACACATGAATATACCATAGTGAAGCCCTTTGAATAGGGAATCCAACAAAAAAAAGGACTCGTCAATCCAAGGTCTATAGAAAACGTTATAGCCATTTAAATGAACACTGCGTAGAGGCCAGGTCGCGACACAAAACATGTTGCATTCTGAACGGACAGAATGATATGCCACCTTCTGGAGAGGGGTTTGGGTTGCCAAATGCACCCAGTTCGACTCCTACTTGACTGGGTGATATAGGGCACTTCTAAGGCTTAAACTACCTATATGTTGGGTTGAGTGTGTTTTAGAATTTCCTAAAGTTGTATTTCAATGATAACCAATGAACATCACTCATACTTTGATTTTGATGATGACACATTGTGATTTTGGTGATGATATGTTCTTGATGTTTAATATATCATATTTTAATGATAAATATCTTGTACTAATGATTTATGTGTTAATTTTGCAGGTGTATGCAGATTTTGTCATGGTGGTGTCGACACACCCTCTACTGGTGTCGACACAATGCTTCATACCAAGGTAAAATGATGAAGAAATGGTCAAGTGGTGTCGACAGGATCAAGTAGTGTCGACGTAGTCCCAGTTCCCAGAGAACTAGTGACAGGTCTGTACTGTGTGTCGACACAGCCTCAAGCAGTGTCGACACTAGATCCAGTTCCAGAAGACTGTTTGGCAGTTCTGGATAGTGTGTCGACACAACCTGAAGTAGTGTCGACACTAGTGACTCTTCCCAGAGAACCAATTATGCCAGTTTGGGACAGTGTGTCGACACACTTTGAAGTAGTGTGACACACTCCGGCTAAAACTCAATTTCGTGAAATCATCTGGACCGTGGCGCTGGGGTTCAAGGGGATTGCCTAGGTTTTTGTGCCCACATACCCTAAGGCCTTTTATGGACATATGGGGGTATAAATACCCATGTCCTTGGCACTCCAAGGGATCCTACGACAGAGCAAGCCAAGACTATTCTGGAAAAAGGAGATTTGAGCGGGAAAGAGGGATCTACATCCAAAGGAGCAGAGCAGTGCCGCCAAAGGGAGAAGAAGGAGAAAGAAGAAGGAGAAGAAGAGGAGGAGCTCGAGATTGCAAGAGTGCTGATCCAGAAGGAGATCCAGCCAAGTTTGTAATTGGTCAGAGTCCTAATTTTCTGGGGAATCTGTGTATGTGTTCTACGCAGATCTCCCAATTCTATTTGTCCTCACCAAAATTGTATTGAGATAGAACGTGCTAGAGGATCTATTCTCTAAGTATGCTTGATCTAGTAGGACTTGGATCTATTGTGATCCAGAGGTTTGAGTACTTTGTACTCTGGTTTGGAGCCCTAGTGCTCTGAGTGGAGCCGTGTTCTCTGGTGCTTGAGCCGTAGTGCTCAAGGGTTTGTGAATTTGCTAAATTCACAAGTGGTCTTTGGAGTAGGTCGGTGTGCCTATCTCCTGGGTTTCTTTGAGTTTTGAACTCAAAGAGGTTAGAGTAATCATGCCTAGTTTGTACTGCACTTGTGCTAGTGGTTCCTCCGTTGTGAGGAGGTGGACGTAGGAGACACAAGTTGTGTTCTTCGAACCACTTAAAATTCTCAGTGCACTGTGGTTTATTGTGGGTTGTTGTTCTCAATCACTATTTCACACACCACACTTGGGTCTGATCGAATTGTGTATTTTACTCATTTTAATTCCGCTGCTATTCACACAATCTCTTAGTTCTTTTACCAAAGTCACCTATCCGATCCCCAACAACTGGTATCAAAGCAGGGTCAGAGTCAAGTCTATACTCTGAGGTGTTGGTGAATTTTCTGTATTCAGATTTTAACACTCAATTACTTGCTTAATTTGCTGTGTGCTTTAGTTTGATGTTTCTATCATGGACTCTAGAGGTTTTGTTGCTGAGGGTCATTCAATCAATAGGTCTCCATTTTTGATGGTACTGATTATCCTTATTGGAAGAATAGGATGATGGTTTTTTTAGAGCATAGTACTATGAAGTATGGAGAATTGTTGAAAAAGGACCAAATGAAGTCACTGGAGATGAAGACCAATGGACCAGGGAGCAGATCAGAAGGGTCACCTAAACTATAGCGCCATGAACATGTTGCAATTGCCATCCATCCAAGTGAGTATTCCAGAATCTCTATGTGTAGTTTGCCAAGGAGATGTGGGATAAATTAGATCTTCTATATGAGGGCACATCTAAGGTCAGGGAGACTAAGGCTAACATGTTAGTTTCTGATTATGAGTTGTTTATCATGAAATCTAATGAAACTATATCTGAGATGTTTGCTAGTTCATGGTCATTATAAATGGACTTCGAGCCTTGGGTAAGGAATACTCAAATGAAGAATTGGTAAGAAAAATCTTGCGTTCATTATCTCCTGTATGGCACACTAAAGCAACTGTCATTGAAGATTCAAAAGATTTATCCAAAATCACATTGGATGAACTCATTGGATCATTAATGACATATGAGTTAAACCTTAAGAGATCAGAAGAACACATGCTCAAAACAAAAACCATTGCTCTAAAGCTTCATCTAGTAATAAAGGAAAATCTAAAGAAAATTCTGAGTCTGAGAAATCTGAATCTGATAATGAAATATTGCTTTCATCACTAGACAATTTAAGGCATTTTGAAATCAAACAAGAAGAATTTGGTAATAAGCAAAATGCCATGTCTAGTAAAAAGAAACATTTCTCTCATATTGATCATAAGAAAACTGATGAAATTCATGTGTGTTACAGGTGCAATAAATCTGGACATATGAAGGCTGATTGTCCAGAAGGTAAGAAGGAAAAGCACAAAACCCACAAGAAGGAGTTTCACGAAAAGAAGAACAAGGCCATGGTGGCTACATGGTCAGATGATGAAAGCTCAGACTGCAATGAAGAATCCTCAAGTTCAGAAGGAATGCTTCATGGCTGGAAGTAGTGAAGAACAGGTAGATATATCCTTTGAACTATTTACCATTGATGATTGGCAAGAAGCATATGGTAATTAGTTGAAAATCTTTCTGATGTTAGAAAAGAAAATAAATATTTGAAAAGAAAAATTGAAAGCATTCTTCATGATACTTCATCATCTGAAAAGATTTCTAAATTGGAAGCTCAAGTTTCTGATCAACTCAAAGAAAATGATGAACTGTTGACCTTTGTTGATAATCTCAAATTGGAAATTCAAAAATTGAACAAAGAACTTATTAACTCTGTTAAAAAATTTGAAGAAAAAGAAAAGGAAAATCAAGAAAACTTGAATCAAATTGAAAAGCAAAATCTTTGCCTTAAAGAGAAAGAAGAATCATCAAGAACTTCACTCAAGGTAAAGACAATCTGAATGCACTACTTGGAGTTAAGAAGAATTCAAACAAATTTGGTTTAAGTTTGAACCACAAAATTCAAAGAAAACTGAATCATCTCCAAAGAAAACAAAATCATCAAAAACTCTTTAATAAAATTTGTCAAGGCAAGTTCATCTACAAATAAAGGAAAAATACAAAAATAAAAAGAACCTGAGAGGCCGACACATACCTTACCTAGGTCGACACACTCTATGCACAGGTCGACCTATCCCAGTCAGAGGTCGACCTACCCTTCTTCTAAAAATCACAAAAATTTCAAAACTAATCAATAATCATCTTTCTCATGGAAATTAGAAGTTTTCTCCTCTTACAATTCAAGATGGAATAAGTCTTGGAACCAAAGGTACAATGGTAACCAATGGTTCAATCCTTATTTCTATCATTCATCTCTTCCTGCATACCAACAACAATACATGCCAAGTTTTTTACAATGGAACAAACCAACTAAGAGGCATAATGTTCAGAAAATTGAAAAACAAAAAGTTGAATCTTCTGTTTCAAAAAACACTGTGAAGAAAAATACACAAATTTGGGTTAGAAAAGATTTGTTATCTCTTCTCACTCAGGATGTTGGTACCAATCTCATGTGGGTACCAAAAACTTTTCTTGTCTAATTTGTTATGTGCAGGAAAGCCGTGCATCCAATTCAACAACATCTGGATTCTTGACAGTGGATGTTCACGGCACATGACAGGAGACAGAGAAAATTTTCATGCTTGATTGAAAAGGAAGGTGGATCAGTCATCTTTGGAGGTAATAATAAAGGAAAAATAATTGGCAAAAGAAAAATTAGTAAGTCTTGCATTACCCTAAGTGATGATGTTTGTTTAGTTGAGGGCTTGAATTACAACTTACTTAGCATTAGTCAATTGTGTGACAATGGTCACAAGATTCTTTTTTAACATGACTCATGCAAAATAATTGACTCCTCTTCTGAGCAAATTAAATTGATTGGAAAAAGAGAAAATAATGTCTACATGATTGATTTGTGTGATACGTCTCCTTAAATGTTTGCTTGATTGCAAATAAAAATGACACAGCTTGGTTGTGGCACAAAAGGTTGGGTCATGCAAGTTTCACAACCATTAGTAAACTCATAAGAATGAATCTTGTAAAAGGTCTTCCTGAATCTCTCCCAGTCATTGACAATCCTATTTGTGGGATATGTGCTCAAGGAAAACAAACAAAAAAATCTTTTAAGGTGTTCAATGAAGTACTTATATCTAAACCACTTGAGTTGCTTCATATGGATCTTTTGGTCCAACCAGAACTCAAAGTCGCAGTGGTAATAGATATGGATTTGTGATCATTGATGACTTTACAAGATATACTTGGGTCTTATTCCCATCCTATAAAAGTGATGCATGTTCAGAATTCAGGAGATTTTACAATTCTGCCTTAGTGGGTTTATCTTTTAAACTGAATTCCATCTTGACAGATCATGGGGGTGAATTTGAAAACAAATCATTTTTTGATCTCTGTACTGAACTGAAAATTCTCCATAAGTTTTCTTCCCCTAGAACTCCAGAACAAAATGGAGTTGTAGGAAGAAAAAATAGAACCCTTGTGGAAATGGCCAAAACTATGCTCATTGAAAGTAAATTGTCTAAATCTTTTTGGGCAGAAGTTGTAAATACAATAATTTCATTTTGAATAGAGCATTAGTAAGACCAAAGATCAGAAAAACCCCTTATGAGTTGTTCAAGAATAAAAAGCCAGGTGTGTCATATTTCAAAATTTTTGGTTGCAAATATTTTGTTCACAATAACAACAAAGAAAATCTTGATAAATTGATGCAAAAAGTTTTGAATCAATCTTCTTAGGTTATTCTGAAACTTCAAAGCTTACAGAGTTTACATCTTGAAAAAAAGACTGTGGAAGAATCTCCACATGTCATTTTTGATGAAAATTTGTAAAAGATGACATTTCTGATTTGTGCAGAACTCAAAAATGTGATGATGAAGATGAACTTATTGAACATCCATCTACAAATCTTGAAGATCAAGAAGTACCAAATGTTCATGAGGTTCTTGAAATGCTAACTTCAAGTAATTCAGGTAATCATGTTCCTGAAAATCATGCAAACTCTGAGGTAATTTCTGAACCCAAATTTTTAAGAGATCATCCACTTGAAAACATTGTTGGTAATTTGCAAGATGGAATAAAAACCAGATCATCTTTTTCTATCTTAGTTGAAGATTCTTTGGCTCTACTTTCCCAATTGAACCCAAAAATGTTGATGAAGCTTTATTGTGAAAACTGGATAAATGCTATGCATGAAGAGCTTCATCAATTTGAACAAATCAAGTTTGGGATTTAGTACCAAAACCTTTAGATTTAACTTCTGTTATAGGAACTAGATGGATTTTTAGAAATAAATTGAATGAATCTGGTCAAATTGTTAGAAATAAAGCTAGACTTGTTGCTCAGGGTATAACCAAGAACTTGGTATTGATTTTGAAGAATCTTATGCCCCTGTAGCAAGACTTGAAGCTGTTAGAATATTCCTTGCATTTGCTGCTTCTTTGAAATTAAAGTCTTTCAAATGGATGTCAAGAGTGCTTTCTTGAATGGTTACATAAAAGAAAATGTCTTTGTCAAACAACCCCCTGGTTTTGAAAATGACAAATTTCCCAATCATGTTTTTAAACTCAATAAGGCTCTATATGGTCTTAAGCAAGCTCCAAAGAGTGGTATGACGGTTGAGCTCCTTTCTTGTAATAAAGGTTACATAAGAGGAAAATTGATCAAACTCTGTTTACAAAAACTGCAAAAAATCATTTTATTGCTGTTCAGTTATGTTGATGATATCATTTTTGGCTCCACAGATAATAATTTGTGCAATGAATTTGCCCATCTTATGTAATCTGAATTGAAATGAGTCTAATGGGTGAACTTACATTTTTTTAGGTCTTCAAGTACATCAAACTGCTGAAGGAATTTTTCTGAGTCAAACAAAATATGTCAAGGAGTTGCTCAAGAGGTTTGACTTCCAGAATATCAAGCCATCCAACACACCAATGGCCACAAGTGTAAGACTTGAGAGTGATGCTTCTGGTAAGACTGTTAATGCTAAACTTTACAGAGGTATGATTGGATCTCTTCTCTATCTAACTACCTCTAGGCCAGATATTCAATTCAGTGTCTGCATGTGCGCCAGATTTCAAGCTAATCCTAAAGACAGTCACATGTCTGCTGTTAAAAGGATTTTCAAATATTCTTTTTTGTGATTGGGTCTTTGGTATCCAGCTGGGTGTAAATTGGACTTAATAACATATAGTGATGCTGATTATACCGGGTACAATTTGATAGAAAAAGCACTAGTGGGTTGTGTTTATATCTAGGAGGGTGTCTTATTTCTTGGGCTTCCAAAAAGCAACATCTATAGCTCTTTCAACTGCAGAAGCTGAGTATGATGCCGCTGGTAGCTATGGTACCCATGTCTTTGGGTCAAACATCAACTTCTAGATTATAATCACACATTAGGTTGCATTCCCATTCTTTGTGACAACACAAGTGCTATCAATCTGTCCAAAAATCCTATTCAGCATTCTCGCACAAAAACATTGACATTCGACATCATTTCCTTCGAGATGAAGTCTCAAAGAATTCTTTTGAACTTCACTTCATTGACACGGAAAAACAAATTGCAAACATCTTCACTAAGCCTCTTGCAGAACCTAGATTCACTTCTCTTAGAAGGGAACTTGGTTTATGCAAGTTTTTCATGTCTGATATCTTCATCTCATCTCTTTGTGCAAATAAAAGCCAGTCTCTCTTGCAAATAAATCCTATTTCTCAGTTGCATTGGAATTCTTGGTATATCAAATAGTGATTTGAAGAAAGGCAAGTTAAGCTTGTCTGGACACTTTCATTATGCGTGAGTATATGTCTCCGCCAAGTATCAAGATTCCTTTATAGAATTGTTGAGGGGGAGTATTTGTTGAGGGGGAGTATTGTCTATTCTTCACTCATTTCTGTTGACATTTGTTGTCTATATTGAGCCCCAATCATCAGAATTTTGAGTCATTGTGCTATTTTCTTATGAGAGAATTAAAGCATTGAACCTAAACTCATTGTGCACTTAGTTTAATTTCAAAGATTCATTATCATTTCAAGGTTAAGCAATCTTAATACTGAATATTTTTAAAATGATTTGCAAAACACTTGTAGGCACATGAGTGACTTTACTATTCAACATGTGCATGTTTAAGCTTCAATTTTACCACATGTTAAGAATCATTTCTCTAAATTCGTAGTCATGTCTTTCTGGTCAAAGCAATCAAATTCCTCCAAAACATCAAAAGAAAAATGAATAATCTGGAAAGATACAAACAGAGCAATGCAAATTCTTGAACCACTGAGTAACCGGGCCATTTCACCTAAAAAGTGATTTGTTTCGCGTCAAAAAGTGGACATAAAAGTTTTCAACTCTGTATAAGATAATGAAAGTTAAACCACTGAGTAATCAGGAGATCTTGCATCTAATCAATGTGATCTCTTGCACTAAAAGTGAGATTTAACTAATTTATTCTTGTATTCTTTCCCTGTTAAAAATGAAAGAAAATCAAATTGACAGGATGAAAAAGCTTAAGACCTTCATAAAGTTCATGTTTACTGAGTTTAGACCTATTATTTTACATTGTGTTAAACTTAAAGCTCCTAACATCCTTGTTAAATATTTCTGCTCACTCATATAGATCACTTCATTTCATATTTGCCTCATTATTTTAACCACATTCAGATCATTTTCTTTGCTATACTTGTGTTGAGTGTGTCTTTGTGATTAAACTTTGTTGCACAATAACAAAAACACAATAATTTCTCTCATATGTCAATATCACTTTGCATCATTTATTTTGATCATTATGTCCATTCATTTCCCTCATTTCATCATTACAATCTTTGTTTCTCTCTCTTATCTATCTTTTTGATGTTGTCAAAAAGGGGGAGAAGTCTCTAGAGGGAGAAAGTTTTTATAGGAGATTGTGCATATGGTCAAGGGGAGTTGTTGCAGTCAAGGAGTCAAGATATTGGGAGATTGTGTATATGTTTTGTCATCATCAAAAAGGGGGAGATTGTTGGGTTGAGTGTGTTTTGGAATTTCCTAAAGTTGTATTTCAATGATAACCAATGAACATCACTTATACTTGATTTGATAATGACACATTGTGATTTTGATGATGAAATGATCTTGATGTTTAATATCTCATATTTTAATGATAATATCTTATACTAATGATTTATGTGTTAATTTTGCAGGTGTATGAAGAGATTTGTCATGGTGGTGTCGACACACCCTCTGGTGTCGACACAATGCTTCATACCCAAGGCAAAATGATGAAGAAATGGTCAAGTGGTGTCGACACAGGATCAAGTAGTGTCGACACTAGTCCCAGTTCCCAGAAACCCAGTTGACAGGTCTGTACTGTGTGTCGACATAGCCTCAAGTAGTGTCGACACTAGATCCAGTTCCCAGAAGACCTGTTTAGCAGTTCTGGACAGTGTGTCGACACAGCCTGAAGTAGTGTCGACACTAGTGAATCCTCCTAGAGAACCAATTATGCCAGTTTGGGACAGTGTGTCGACACGCTCTGAAGGTGTGTCGACTCCGGCTAAAACTCAATTTCGTGAAATCATCTGGACACGTGGCCACTTGGGGTTCAAGGGGATCTGCCTAGGTTTTTGTGCCCACGTACCCTAAGGCCTTTTATGGACATATGGGGGTATAAATACCCATGTCCTTGGCACTCCAGGGATCCTACGACAGAGCAAGCCAAGACTATTCTGGAAAAAGGAGATTTGAGCTGGAAAGAGGGATCTGCATCCAGAGGAGCAGAGCAGTGCCGCCAAAGGGAGAAGAAGGAGAAGAAGAGGAGGAGCTCGAGATTGCAAGAGTGCTTATCCAGAAGGAGATCCAGCCAAGTTTGTAGTGGTTAGAGTCCTGAATTTTCTGGGGAATCTGTGTATGTGTTCTACACAGATCTCCCAATTCTATTTGTCCTCACCAATCTATTGTATTGAGATAGATCGTGCTAGAGGATCTATTCTCTAAGTGTGCTTGGTCTAGCAGGACTTGGATCTATTGTGATCCAGAGGTTGAGTACTTTGTACTCTATTTGGAGCCGTAGTGCTCTGAGTTGGAGCTATGTGCTCTGGTGCCTGAGCCGTAGTGCTCAAGGGTTTGTGAATTTTATGAATTCACAAGTGGTGTTTGGAGTAGGTCGTTGTGCCTATCTTCTGGGTTTCTTTGAGTTGTTGAACTCAAAGAGGTTAGAGTCGTCGTGCTCTAGTTTGTACTGCACTTGTGCTAGTGGTTCCTCCGTTGTGAGGAGGTGGACGTAGGAGACACAAGTTGTGTTCTCCGAACCACCTTAAATTCTCAGTGCACTATGGTTTATTGTGTGGTTTGCTGTTCTCAATCACTATTCTCACACACCACACTTGGGTCTGATCGAATTGTGTATTTTACTCATTTTAATTCCTCTTCTATTCACACAATCTCTTAGTTCTTTTTACCAAAGTCACCTATCCGATCCCCAACACTATATAGAGCATGAAATGTGAAACTAAGTGCATTGGATTGCTATCTCACTAAGCTAACTACTGTAACGAGGAATTGGAAAACCAATCACATTTACTAGGTCAACTTGGCTCTGTGGGACAGACCATAGAAAACTAACACAGTAGAGATATTTGGGCCACTGCTCTCTACACACACCATGAAATAGAGTGATTTTAGTCTTGTTTGAAAGTAGACTCAAAGGGGAACATTATTCATGTTGAGTTCTTGATCTGAAAATGACTCAGATGAGAGGTAGAAGACTCTTAAGATAGTGTAAGGGTTTCATCAGGCAAAAAAAAAACTATGACGATACAAGATTTATTTCGATGACACAACATGACATAAATTGGGAAAATAGTATAAACATGATCTAAACATATGTATGCAAGCATGCACGAGTTTAATTAGAGTTTGGCTCAGAGAAGACTACCTTTTGGTTGGAAGAAAAGTCGTCCTCTAGAAAACCCTTGTTTCAACCAGTCGTAGGAGAACGCTAATACTCACGAACTACTGGGTAGAAATTGGGCAAAATAGTGTCATAAGAAACTAGACTTGAATATCTTTCTAGGGATGTATGGTTTACACAGTTTGGTCGAGGTTTCACTAACCTTGGTGATGATCTTGAAGGGACTCAAGTGCAGGTCGCAGATGAAGAAGAGCACGAGTTGTCTTCTCAAGCCTTCCTCTTTGCGTTTTCCTAGCCTCTAGAGCCTCCAAGAACGACCTCAGCAACCCTAGGGGTCGTCCCATGGGAGAGAGAGGGATTATTTAAGGGGTGTGGGTCTTTAGTTGCCTAATTTAAATTAGGAAATTCATGGGTACGAATTTTGTATGTCCTTCCCTCAGTGGAGGATTTCTCTCCCCAATTCGTGGTAGGAGTCCTATGGAAACCTCCCTTAGGTGGTAACTATGAGTTTGGGCTTGGTTTGAAGTTAAATGGTGGTCTATTGGGTGAGAATTTACCCTATCATGGTCCATTAGTGAATATTTCTGAATTTCAAGTCATTTTTCTAGCATGATTTATTTGTGGCCCAAAGTAGATCCTTTGGCCCATTTCATTCATTGGATTGTCAATGTCCATTGTTTGAATCCAACCATAATTTGTATTCTATTTTTGGACTCCATTAAGTATATGTGATAATGATTTTTAGACTTATTTCTTAGTTACGATAATAAGTCACAAAACACCTTAATCTTGGCCAATCTATTTTTCTTCGCACGAATTTCTTTGTGGGTCATTGAGAGTATTATTTAGAGTTGAACTATGATTTTTATTGAATTTTCTAGTGTGTTTTTTTACACATGATAATGGCACATAAATTTTACCTATTAAATAATTATTTCTAATTTTCTCATAATAAAATTTCAGGGTGCTACACACCCCCTCGGTGGTAGGTGCCATGGGAGCCTTGCGTCCCTTAGGCTTCCCTTTAAAGAATGGCGAGAGGGAGGAGTCCTTGATTTGGTTTTGAACCACCCTAGCTTAATTGTAAAGGTGTGCAAAGGAGGGAACTCACTAAGCATCAATATGGATGTGAGCAAAGGGGTGTATTAGTGACTATCATGGTGATAGCTTGGGTCTCTGGGATGGGGAGGACGGCCCTCAAAGTAAGGACCTCCAACGGTGGCAAAGGTGACAAAGTCTTCATCCGTCTCATCTTTTCCGTCACCAAGTCAGGAAGTGTGGGGACTTGGGTTGCCATATAAGAGAAATGGGAGATGAAGCGTTTGGAGACAATGTCAAAGTTAATAAGATCGGATGCAGGTAAGGAGGTGAACCTGTAACAGCCCTGGATACCTATACCTAATAAGGGTCCATATCTAGATCCGTCTCCGCGATTGGACCGAAGTCTCGCTAGGGATATCACAAACACATGTCCAGTACGAATATAGAAGACCACAATTACAGTATATAACACAGGAAAGTACAAGTGTATAAACTGTAAACCACAATGTACAATAATCCACAATTACAATATTACATGTCTAATTAAAGAGTACAAGTACCTGGAGCATACCCCGAGGGAGCACAAGCTCAAATGACTCGACTACTCTACTACTGGTGGTACAAGTCTGCTCTACTCTGCGTGAACCACGTCGAAGTCAGCCAACGCCTGCTAAGTCGGCCAACACCTGAAACAGACTGTAAGGGAGTGAGCCTCTACAAGTCACTAGCTCAGTAGGGACCTCCCACAAAGAAAACACAACAACTACACAAGAGACCTCAACCCCAAAGGGGCTCACTGGCAACACCGATAGCCGAAACATAACATGCACATACAAGCATATTAAACTACAACTAAACATAAACACACCGGCTAAACTTTGGTCCTCAATAAGTAAAGGAAAACACAAGACTAGCTTAACACTGCTAGTCCACCCTTCAACTAAAAACACCTAGACCACAAGCCTTACCGGCAAACCACTGCCTAGGCTATGGTCTCACAAGCTAACCATCACACACGGAGCATCGGGATTGGCGACAACCAGCCAACACCCGTAAACCACATCGTAATCGGAAACCAATCTATTTAACATGTGGAGAATCACACCACAAGACCTCCACAATACGCACGGTCTCACCTCAACACCAGCTGAGGTCGGACTCACGTAGCCCAACACAACTCTACCCACGAAGGGTACATGTACCTGCTACCACGAGGTACAACACTGAACCACAGAACTGTGCCTCCTCCAAGGCACACCACAACGATTAACGATTTCACGGTTATAACCTCAACTAGCGGTTCACACACAAACCACAACCAGTGGTCAAACATGAGTCGGTACGGAGACGACGCCACCACTCGGGAACGGACTACTGGTTCATGACTCCAGTATCCAACCTGGACAACAAGCACAAGAACTACCTCCTTGTCTCGTAGCCATGGACTACACACTCCAGCTACAACTCCACCAGTACTCAAAGTAAACCACAGTGGAGGCTAACCAACCACCACAACCTGCAGGTCACACACCCCGCAGGTCCAAGCCTGACACCTTTAGGGACTGCGGCCGAGAACCCTAAAGTGAGGCACTGGAACGGGACTAGCTTGGGACCAGCACGTCTACTGGTATCCGTACCCCCAACCACGAGCTCGCTACAAGTGACTACACACCCACAAACATAAGTCACTGCCCCTAGTCGTCTTTCCCCTCAGTCGGATGTACTACTCAAGCACAAGAGGAGGGTGTCCAGGAAGACAACTCAGACCTCTACGGTACACACGTACCGGGACAAGCCCTAAGCACCCGGTGCTAGGGTAACCGACTAGAGAAGTATTCCGGATTAGGTGCCGGACCACCAGACTCGGTAAGCACACAAAGCACGGTATTATACTTATACGACCTTTATATACAACCACGGTACACAAGTGTAAGGAATGGCTTATCATCGGTCACCCTGTGACTCTCAAGCCATCCTACACACAACTTCATTAACGGGGTCATTACATGACTGCTAAGACCACACATAAGCATACCGATACCGGAACATAAACTTTCCGTCATTGGTCACCTTGTGACCTCCATGGCAACTCACATTACATAACACACTGACCGCTATTCACGTATCATAATACATGAACATGCTTGATATAAACTATAAGCATGCCAACATCATATACAACCTTACCTAATTAACTACATTAAATCATAGTTAACAATAATTACAAATCTTGGCCTAAGTTCACACTGGAACCTCACCGCCCGTCTAACACAACCCAGCTTCAGAACCTGAAATGCGTCCAATACAGAGGCCACCACTAGAATCGCTTCGCTCGTTTGGACGCCATTATAAACCTTGTTGTGACAGGGCATGCGTCACGACAGTGTCGCGTCGGCCCTTCCAGACGCTATTAAAGGTTGTCGCGACAGGCCATAGTGACGCAACCAGATCGCGTCAGCCCGACACGATGCTATGAGACCCGAGCCGGTCAAACCCACAGTCAACATATAGTCGCGTCCAACCTGGCCTCCGCATTTCATGCTAACGTGAAAACCACCAGGTCGCAACCAGCCAATCGACTTACAAATACCACGGAAGCTGAACGCGTCGTCGCGATGCAATGCGTTTATCGAATCACGTTGGGACACCCGACGCGACTCCAGTCCATCTGTGAGCTCAACTCACAGACCGAACCCACTTTTCCCCCACGGGAAAACCCACATCAAAACACATCATTCAACCCATTAAACAGTAAATAGCTTAAACTAACAGGCAAACCACCCCGATACATGATCCATCCCTTACTCCCCAATCCATTCATGAGTTAAAAAACAGTCACACAAGGTAGTAATCTCCCTACTGACATAAGACGCCGAACACGCCAAAACCTCCTCGCCGACGGCACACCCACCGCTCCGAGCGTCGTCCTCACTCGTGTTTCCCATGCCGCACGACCATCAGAAGCCGAAATCGCTAGAAAACCTCCATGGTAGGCACACAGCACCCTCCCCTCTGCGTCGACAGAGCATCCTCTGCTCTGTCTGGCCGAACGAAGCTTTTAACACTACATCATTGAAAATCGCGTCCAAAGAAGAATCTGTATTTAAACCCTTTAAACGCGTGTCCTCTGCCCCGACGCCAACCAGAACCACGCGCAACTGTCACAGAGGTGTCACTGGAATCGCGTCTAGCAAGGCTGCCGCGTTCATATCGCGTCACCTTCCCCGCCGCAATTACAGACAATAACCAGCATGCAAATGGGCTGGGATAACCGCCTACACTACTTACCCTATGGACAGAAACCACGAAACCACCGCCCATTGACCATCTCTTGGTCAAAGCTCCACACATAGACCCGATACCTGGATCCGAACGACCATATCGTTTTCATTACTAACACCTAAAAAGAAATGTCACCTCGCATTTAGACGAAACCACGGCAGTCAGACTAACATAAAAAGAAACAAAGCCGGAACAGACAAGTAGGATATATTTCTTCGTTCTTGCCTTCAACCATGTCCATCTGCTCTTTTTTTCCGTGCCCGTTCAGTTTTTTTTTTTTTTTTTTTTTTTCTTTCATAGTTGTTCAGCCTCGGTTACTGTAGTCCGCTCTTTCGATACTTTCACCTGTAAACAATTCTATCTTGCTGTTGTTGCTTTATCTATCCCTTCACTCACCACTTCCTTCCGCATTTTCTTGATTGTACTTGCAATATTCCTTTTCTGGGCCGCTTTACTTCCTCAAATCATTTACTAAACATGCTCCTCTATAGTGCTTTACATGTCATAACCTCTTTTTTAAATTCTCAAATTTTTCGGTGCCATTCATTTATGTTTATCATATCTGTGTACTGTTGTCTGTTATTGTTATTCCGCCTTATCTGTTTCTCTACTTTATCTATCTTTATATCTGTCTTTATACATTCACTGCTAACTTTTCACGGAAAACTCACTGTCATTTCCTTTCTTTCCTGCCTTTTCATACTGTTCTGCTTCACATTTCTTGAATTTCATGATTTCTCTTCGAATTGTGCTAAATCTTGCAACTCCCTTTTCGAACAATGAACCTGTGGGTATAGCCCCCCACCTTCCGCTGCCGCTGCTCTCTACTTGATTATACTGATCATTTGGCACAATCTTTCATAATTTCTATTTCCATTTCTGCTTTTACTTACTTTCCACTTTCATTATTACTCGAATCCAATGAACTCAATTTTCATTTCACATATTTCTTTATTATTCTGCTCCATCAATTGCCATTGGCATGAAACATTGGAGTTGCTGATCTACTTTTCTTTCTATGCTTATCCATTCCCAATTATTTGCATCATATTTCTCATTCTCATTTCTATTCTGCCAATTGCACGACCCTCGATATCATCTCTACAAACTTTTCTCTCTAACCACTCTGCTATCTAGCAAAGCTCACTATTTCAGCTACACTGCAATTCTCACTGATACCTATCATCTTTCATTCAAATGTCGTCAAAGCCAAACCTGAAATCAATTTCTTTAGTACAATAATCTGCTCTGCCTGCTTTCTCTATTCTGCATTACTGCTTTTATTCTCAATACTGAAATACCATTGCTACACATATCCGCTAATATTCTTTCCATTCAAATCTTTACTTAAATTCCTTTTTATTCTGACTCGCATAAGTCAGTCTCATTCCCATCACTCTTACCTCATTCTCAATTTTTATCGAACTCAACTTTCTCTCTTTCCTCTCAGATTGCATCCAACTGCTAGACGACACTATTGTTATTGTTTTTAATTTTAACTACCGTTAACAGAACATTCTATAAAATCCTGACAGACCGCCATTTGTCGAGAAAACATCTTTCCTTTTGAAATTCTCATAAAACTGACTGTACCCAATCTTCCTTTATTTTCTCCTTACTCAGGTGATCACCTCTGCACAAACCTACATAAATATCTAATTCTAATTTTCTATCACCATCTCATTCATAACAACACAATTCTTAAACTCTTTGGCTTATCTAGTTCTAATTACAATATACTCTCGACCCTCTGCTATCTCTGATCCTCTACTTACCAGTACCTTATCACATGATCATTCAAACCACTCTTTAACACTTGCTAGCTAGTATAGATCTCAAATACAGCGGTTACCCTTACTGAACTCCTTAATCACAATTCCTTAGTTACACAGGTACTGTTCCACACTACAATGCTACTCTCACTGCACCTTTCATTACTTAACTACCCCTACCAAGTTCTTGACCATGGTCCAAACATGCAACAATCGTAACACAAACTATTCCACGTCAATAACACTATTTCTTTTACCTTACTATCCCATTATTACCTCTTACCTGTCTCTGCCAACTCTGGTTCTTACTATAACATCCTTACTGGTTTCCATATCTGAATTCTCGAAACTCTTCAATTTCTATAACTAAGGACCTTTACAACTATTCTTTCTTGCAGACTGGCACACTAGTGTCTAAACCACACAATTCTAACCACAACCTACACTTGTCAGCTTAACAAGCAGAAACACACGATCTACGTGTCAAAAACTCACACTAAAAACCACTTGACACCACACAAAACCTCAGACTTACTACTAACAGTGGACATTAATTCATGTATTGGGACATTATACCTTAAATGTCTTTTCAAATTCTAACTGGACCATTGCTCTTATACCAACTGTAATGGCCCTGGATACCTATCCCCAATAGGGTCCATATTCAGATCCGTCTCCCGCGATCGGACCGAAGTCTCGCTAGGGATATCAAAACACGTGTCCAGTACGAATAAAGAAGACCACATTACAGTATATAACCAGGAAGTACAAGTGTATATACTATTACCACAATGTACATATTCCACATTACATATTACATGTCTAATTAAAGAGTAGAACTACCTAGGGCATAACCCCGAGGAGCACAAGCTCAAATGACACTACTACTCTACTGCTGGTGGTACAAGTCTGCACTACTCTGCTTGAACCACGCCGAAGTCAGCCAACGCCTGCTAAGTCGGCCAACACCTGAAACCAGACTGTAAGGAGTGGGCCTCTACAAGTCACTGGCTCAGTAGGGACCCTCCCACAAAGAACACACAACTACACAAGAGACCTCAACCCAACACCGTAGCCGAAACATAACATGCACACGCAAGCATATTTAACTATAACTACCATAAACACACAGCTAAACCTCAGTCCTCATATAAGTAATGGGAAAACACAAGACTAGCTTAACACCACTAGTCCGCCCTTCAACTAAAAACACCTCGACCACAAGCCTCACCGGCAAACCACTGCCTTGGCTACGGTCTCACAGGCTAACCATCACACACGGAGCATCGGGATTGGCGACAACCAGAAAACCCTGTAAACCACATCGTATCGAAAACATCTATTTAACATGTGGAGAATCAAATCACAGACCTCACAACACGCACGGTCTCACCTCAACACCAGCTGAGGTCGGACTCACGTAGCACAACACAACTCTACCCACGAGGTACATGTACCAGCTACCACGAGGTACAACACTAAACACACACTGTGCCACCTTCAGTGCACACCACCACGATTAACGGTTTACGGTTATAATCTTAACCAGAGGTTCACACACAAACCACAACTAGTGGTCAAACACGAGTCGGTATAGGGACGACGCCACCACTCGGGAACGGACTACTAGTTCATGATGCCAGTATTCAACCCAGAAAACAAGCACAAGAACTGCCTCCTAGTCTCGTAGCCATGGACTACACAGTCCAGCTACAGCTCACCAGTACTCAAAGTAAACAACAGTGGAGACTAACCAACCACTAGAACCTGCAAGTCACACACCCTGCAGGCCCAAGCCTGACACCTTTAGGGACTCCGGCCGAGAACCCTAAAGTGAGGCACTGAAACAGACTAGCTATGGACGAGCACGTCTACTGGTGTTCGTACCCCCAACCACGAGCGCGCTACAAGCGACTGTACACCCACAACACAAGTCGCTGCCCCTATCATCTTTCCCCTCAGCCAGACGTACTACTCAAGCACAAGAGGAGGGTTCCCAGAAGACAACTCAGACCTCTACGGTACACACGTACTGGACCAGCCCTAAGCACCCGGTGCTAGTGTAACTGACTAGAGAGGTTTCTGGATGGGCCCTTCTTTCGGATTAGGCGCTGGACCACCAGATTCGTAACACCAAAGCACGGTATAATACTTATACGACTTTATATACAACCCACATACACACGTGTAAGGAATGACTTATCTCGGTCACCCTGTGACTCTCAAGCCATCCTACATACAACTGCACATTAACGGGGTCATTACTGACTGCTAAGACCACATATAAACATACCGATTCGGAACATAACTTTGCCTGTCATGGTCCCTCGTGACCTCCATGGCAACTCACAATACATAACACACTGACCGCTATTCACTTATCATAAATACATGAACATGCTTGATATAAACTGTAGCATACCAACATCATACACAACCTTACCTAATTACTCATTAAATAATAGTTAACAATAATTACAAAGCTTGGTCTAAGTTCACACTAGAACCTCACCGCCCCGGCTAACACAACACAGCTTCAGAACCTGAAATGCGTCCATGAGACGTCGCCACTAGAATCGCTTCGCTCGGTTTGGACGCCATTCTAAACCTTGTTGTGACAGGGCCATGCGTCGCGACAGTGTCGCGTCGGCCCTTCCAGACGCTATTAAAAAGGCTGTCGTGAGAGGCCATAGTGACGCAACCAGGTCACGTCGGCCGACACAACGCTACGAGAACCCAAGCCGGTCAAAACCACAGTCAACATATATTCGCGTCCAACCTGGACGCCGCATTTCATGCTAACGTGACAAACCACCAGTCGCGACCAGCCAACCGACTTAACAAATACAATAGAAGCTAAACGCGTCGTCGTAATGCGACGCGTTTATCGAATCGCGGTGGGGACACCCGACGCAACTCCAGTCCGTCTGTGAGCTCAACTCACTGACCGAACCCACTTTTCCCCACGAGAAAACCCACATCAAAACACATCATTCAACCCATAAAACATTAAAATAGCTTAAACCTAACAAGGCAAACCACCCATACATGATCCATCCCTTAATCCGCAATCCATTCATGATTTAAAATAGTAACACAAGGTAGGAAGTCTCCCCCTACCCGGCAGAAGATGCAAAACACATCAAAACCTCCTCGCCGACGGCAAACCCATGCTCTGAGCGTCGTCCTCAGTGTGGTTCCTGCACCGCACGGACCACCGGAAGCCGAAATCGCCGGAAACCTCCATGGAAGGCACCACAGCCCTCCCCTGCGCCGGACAGAGCATCCTCTGCTCTGTCTGACCGAAACAAAAGCTTTTAACACTACATTCAAAATCGCGTCCAAAGTAGAAGCCGCAATAAACCCTTTAACACATCCCTCTATCTGAGCCACCCAGAACCAGCGCGCCACATGTCACAGAGGCGGTCACTGGAATCGCGTCCAGCAAGGCCTCCGCGTTCATAATCGTGTCGCATTCCTCCGCCGCGATTACAGATAGTGAACCAGCAGTGCAAATGGGCTGTGATAACCGGCCCACACTGCTTACCCTATGCACACAAACCACGAAAACAACCCATTGACCAACTCTTGGTCGAAAGCTCCACACATAGACCTGATAAACCAGAATCTGAACAACCATATCGTTACAGAACCACCTCAACCCCCCTTCTAACGATTCTTGGAAGAGGTGAACCATGAGGACCCGATCATATAGCTAATGGTGGGAATCCATGAGAAAGCCGTGAGATGGAATTGGGGATCGGAGTCCCGTCATACTTGCGGTATTTCGGGGCCTTGAAAACCGGGGAAAATAGGCGTTTGGGAGATTGCAGTAGTTTTGATGGGAATGAGGCTTGGACAGGACACTGATTCAGCCAGGAGTATCCAAACAAGACTCTCCATCTCCGACCTGGAGATGGATTTGGATTGGGTGGGGGGTGTGGTTTAGACATAGGTGGATAGATAGAGGGAAAGTTGGAATGGGAGTTGGTGTAGGATTGGTGGGAGGAAGAGGGAGATGGGAACTCGGGGATGGGTTGACCGGCCTCGGAGTGGCCTGGATGAAGAGGCATTGAAAGGAGAAGGTAAGGAAGGGGAAGCCATTGCCCGAACCGTATGCTTGGAAAGCATAGAAATGATGTCCTCGGGCGAATAGCAGGACAGGAGTTTGGAGAATTCAGGGTCTCTTTGGCTTCTTGGGCATATGTAGGATTGACCCTCACTTCATTATCACCTTGAGAAGAAGAATGGACTGACTCTTCAGGCTGAATGTTGAAGTTAACCATTCCTGACAAATTCATCATTGACATTCTCATCATATTCAAAAGTCGGATTATTAGACATATTGACAGAGTTCAACAAGAGTCCATTAGCACACATCCTATGATTTAAGATGATTAGGTCGATTAACTACACTGTTATTAGGAGAAATATGGATTTCTACACAAACAATGTGGTCAAACAACGTCCCAACTTCTTTTAAATGTTAAAGTTGTGTGTTAACTTAACTTATTAAGGCGATTCTCTCACCTCTCACTCAAGACCAGGTGAATGGGCAAACTAGTTGTGAGGGAACAGGTCCTCCTACCTCGTACAGTGAGGAAATCCATGAATTTAGGGACTTATGGAGTTCTCCTTGAAGCCAATCCGATTTACCCGAGAGGGAATTCCCGAGTAAAAGATTGTAAATCAAGAAGGGGTATCCTAAAATGTGTGGGGAGGCTAGAATAGATAAGAGAATGGACCCACCTCATGACTCAGGACTGTTAGTGACCAAAGAGAAGGCAAATAAAAGCAAAATGAAAGAAAAACAAATCAAAAATAGCTTCTGTGAAGTAAACGGCAACACCATGACGTCAATTGTTCAGGAACAAGTAAACGTCATGATCATTGGACGCTGACTAGATGTTGACGGCACAGGATGTTGATGCTAAGATGAAATGAACGGCACGACAAGTGGAGGTTTACTCGGGTAGACATCAAGATCGTTTGACGTCTACCTGTGTGTAGGCTGAGAACTGCAGCAGCATAGTTGTCCCACCGTGATCACCAAAGGAGAGTTGTGGACATTTTGTTCCACTCCCGAATGACTCAGAAAGTTCCCCGAACGTTGAGGGCTCCCTCGATGCGATGTTGGCGGTGTGTGATGCCGGTTGACCTTCGTTCTTGCTGGTTGACTCCCATTTGACCAAGTTGACCAAGCGAAGAACAAAGAAACCAGCAAAGAAAGTGAACGTGAGGTGATCGCCAGGCCTTACCTGTGTCCAAGGAAGTGTTCTGATCGCGCCGATGACGTAGCCTCGCGTAGCATTGATGGCAGGACACTGACTTTCCCGTCTTTGGCCGGCCAAAGAGAAGAAGCTCCACAGTCTTTTTGAAGATGTTCCTTCGACCAAGAAGCTCTATTAGACTTTAGGAAGTGTAGTAAACGTTCAGAAGTAAGAAAAACGACCCAATGGTGAGCCCCGTACCAGTTACGGCTTGAGAAGAGGGGTGGCCAGTGTTATGACCACCTTTCTTCCCTCCGTTTTTGGTTTGGAAAACCCCTTTTAGGTGTTTGAGTGTGCACTATGTGCCTAGTGTGTGTGTGTGTGGAGTGAATAGCATGCAAAGCTAAAGATGGAAGAATGGAAAGAGAAGGAGAAGAGGGAGATGATCCCCATTTGCAGAAGTGGGTGGCTGCTTTGTGGGCTTCTCTAGCTTGTGGTGAAGCCTCCTGAATGCTCCAAGGGTTGAGAGGAAGAGAGGAAGCAAGAGTGGAAGCTCTCAAGGGCTTGAAGTAGGTTTTCTCTCTCTTCTCTCAAGGCATCAAGGCTCTAGCTCATCCAACATCTCCCCCCTTGCTTAGAAGGCTAAGGACCTTCATATATAAGCAGTGGGGATTTGTTTCCCATATTGGCAAGATGCTTTCCAATTGCTGGTTTTCGGTCTTGGTTAATGGCTCGTCTACTGGTTACTTTAAATCCACAAGAGGTCTAAGGCAAGGGGATCCCATTGCTCCGACGCTCTTCATCATTATGGAAGAAGCTCTAAGTAGAGGACTGAAGAACATGGTTTCCACCGGTATCCTTATTCCTTATGCTGGTCCTAGAGGTTGTCCGCCTCCTTCCCATCTTCTATATGCAGACGACACCCTAATCTTTCTCAATGGAAGCATTCACAATGTTAAGCGCCTCATGCAGTTTCTTAAAAGGTATGCTCAGTCCTCAGGTAAAATCATTAATTCTAGCAAAAGTTCCTTCATGGTCTCCGGTAAAGCCTCTCTTATGTCCATTCATAGAATCAAGGAAGCTACTGGTTACATGAGATAGACCGGTCCACTTCTTTACTTGGGTGTTCCCCTGAGATCAGGGAAGGTTCATACTTCTGATTACAAGTATTTGATTGATAAAGTTAATGCTAAGTTGGGTAGCTGGAAATCCAAGCTTATTTCCCAAGCTGGTCGGGTCACCTTGATCAATTCAGTGCTTTCTTCTATCCCGGTTTACCTGGCCGCTACTTCTTTTCTTCCGAAATCGATTATTTCTTATATTGAGAAGTCTTCTGCAACATTTTTCTGGAATGGCATTGACGGTTCTCGTCGTAGTCATGGGTTGCATGGCATACAATCCAACGTCCAAAAGTTGAGGGTGGTTTAGGAGTTCAAAATATCCAACATGTTCAAATGTCCCTGGCAGTGAAGCAACTTTGGAATATCTGTAATGAAAGCTCCTTATGGCTGGGTATGCTAGAAGACGTTTTCAAGCTAACAACTACACTCACATTCCTGGTATCCCTAAGCGCGTCTGCATGGCAGCGAACTCCATAATCCAAAGCAATACGAGATGGATTCATGGTAAGGTGACAAGATTGACATTTTAAATGACATTTGGATGGGGGATCAGCCGCTGTCTTCTATGCTTCAGGCTCTTTTGAGGTGAGGGAATTTCTTTGCAGGAGGTGGTACGTGATGCATCCCATCCTATGAGGGCGGTTATACTTGTTGGGGTCATGCATGGTTTGCAGCTGACATATGAAAAGGACAAGTGTATTTGGGCTACTGCTTCTCGTGGCGATTTCTCTACAAGCTCCGCTTATAACTTGGTCAGAGATGTTGGGATTCGCAGACCTACGATTATGATCATCTAGCAACACTCCTTGTACCCTAGAGCTTCCTTGTTTTGTTGGAAGATCCTCAATGGAGCAGTGCCTGTTGACAGCAGAATTTGGAATGTGGAATCCCTATGGTTTCTAGATGCCACTGTTGTATATCACCCCAGGTTGAGGACCTCAATCATGTTTTTATCAATAGTGGTATTGCTGTGATGCTGTGGAGATGGTTCCTGCCTTTGATCAGCAACAAAGTTCATCTACATAATCACATCACCGCCAGGATTTGGAGCTTTATCCGCAGCTCTAATGTCTGCTCTCCTTTTGGTTTCATATCTCTCTATTGTTTGCTGCTTATGTTATGGATTTATGGAATGCAGATGTTCAGCAAGGTATGACACTAAAAAGATTCGGGCAGGTGATATCATCAGAAGCATCAAGCTTAACATCTATTTTTCTCTCAATATGTCCCCCTTCAATATTGCCCCTACGCTGGCAGAACAGCAAATCCTCCAGAATTATGGTTTTGTTCCCCATTTTTCTCCTAAGCAGCTGAAGCTGGTCCGCTATGTTGGGTTCACATGTGTGATGTTCATGATTACATGTTTTTCATGATGAACAATGTTAGTTGATGTTGTATGAATGGTTGAAACATGATGACATTGACAAAGTCAAGCAAGATACAATCATATCAAAACATGCTTCAATTGATCATATACATATTCATTATATCTCACTAACAATGTTCATTAATGTAGGTGTGATGTATGCAAGACATATCAAATTCAAGAGCAAAAGCTCAAGAAAAGACATCAAGCAAGTACCTGTCGACAGCCCTACAGGTCCTGTGGACAGCCATACACAGGAAAGCATTTTTCAGAAGACCAGTGTTCTAGAAATCGGAAATCTATCAGTACCTGTCGACAGATGAATAGTCACCTGTCGACAGACGAGAGAACTTTAATTCCGAGATTTGGATACATTCTGTATTTGGGTGTTTCCTTTTACCACGCCTCCCAAACTTGGACACCCATATATATAGGATATATGGAGTTATTTCGAAGAGAGAAGCCACCATACAAAGCCCTAAGCAAAACCTAAGAGAGAAAGCTTCTCCCTACTGCTCTGCTTCAACCCTCTGTCCAGATCAAAGAAGAATCATCTTTGAACGGAGTTGAAGTTGGTTCGTCTTTGGTTCAAGCTTCTACGTCATCTGAGGATCATCAAAGTAGAGCTTGGAGTTCTTCTGGACGACCACGACAAGAGTTCTTCATTGGTATTTGTTCTTTCATCTCAGAACTCCTGTCTTTCATAACTCTCATACATCTGTATGTGTGGTTGTGTTTCAAGCATCCCTTGTGCTTGATTCACGTGGTTTTGTTGTTCTGATCGTGTTTTTACATCAGACAACGTGTGTGTGTGTGAGTTGTAGAGTGGAACTCGCTAATAAGCAGGTGTTTCTGCATGTGTGTGTGGACGGTGGACGTAGGATACACAAGTTGTGTACTCCAAACCACCTTAAATCTTCATGTCCTGTGGTTTGAACATTTTCACGATAGATGTTTGGTAGGCGCATTGATTTCTCACATGTTAGATAGGTGTTCCTGTTCTACTCTCAATAAGCACACATATAGTAGTTCGATTTCAATGTGAATCTGTTGAAGTTTTTATTGGTTAGTGTTAAGTCAAAAGAAGGTCATAGTGTTTTAATTGGAAGTAATCTATTCAACCCCCCCTTCTAGATTACCATAATAGATAATTCCCACATCTTACAATTGGTATCAGAGCCAGGTTTCTACGATTTACTACTTTTGTAGCTTGATCTTACGATCAAGAAATTCTCGATCTCATGGAATCTAATAAGGGGTTTATGGCTGAGGGACATTCATGTCTAGGCCACCCTTCTTTGATGGCACTGATTATACATATTGGAAAAATCATATGTAGGTATTTTTGAGAGCTCAGACTTTGAGCTATGGAAGATCGTCAGCAAAGGCGTATGTGCTACCTGAAGATGAAGATACTTGGACAAAGGAACAGATTAAGAAAGGCACATTGAACTGGAGCGCATTGAACATGATGCAATGCGCTGTGCATCCTAGGAGTATTCAAGAGTCTCCACATGGTCTTCAGCAAAAGAAATGTGGGACTAGCTGGAACTCATCTATGAAGGTACATCTGATGTAAGGGAAACCAAACCAGGTGGCAGACTAGCTTGCCAACATGCTATTGCATCTATGTGTAATGAAGTTTTTTAGGGTGTTCACAGTCTTCCTCATTCTTGTAAGAGGCCAATGGTCATTGACAGATCTGGTCTTATGAATGTTAGACTGGTCTGATGAGGGTATGCCCCCTTTCTTTAGTATAATTATCTTTGTCTATATAATTTTGGCCGAGGTGCTCTCGCTGGTGTAGTGGGTCCATTCTCCCCCTTTGGGAAGGGTGCACTCTCCTAGTTCTGAGACTCTGAGGACCACCTTTATCAAAAAAATAAAAATATATAGGCAGTGGGGGTGGAGCTAGGGAGCCTAGGATGCTCAAGTGTGAGAAAACACACTTGAATATGTGGCAATCCATGTACAAAGGCTAAGCCAATGGGAGGGGGCCAAGTAGGACTTTTACTAGGTCAAGGGGGTGCCAAGATGGCCCATTTTCCATTGGGAACCCCATGCGTTGCATGGGCGAGGGAAGGGCGCAAGTGGGCGATATTCTCAGGCATTGCACAGACCAAGTAACCCAGGTTAACGTCAAGCGATGCTGCCACCAACCCCATGCAGACGTCAACCTATGTGGACGGACAACCGGAGTCGACGTCAAGGGTTGTGCCGTCAGCTTGGAGTTAGCGGAAATCGATGTTGATGTTAACATGGGATCTGAGGCAAGTCAACAAGCAGTCAAATGAGTCTTATTGGGCCATGAACCACGTGGGGATGGGCCAAATCTCGTGTCTACAACGCCCACTTTTGGCGAGCTCTCTTTGAATGCTTAACTAAGCTAGCGAATGTTGGCGATGCGACAGGGAGACAATGTTCAAAACCATGACAATGCACCCCTGAGTTAGGGTAGTGACAAAGGCATGACACTTCATTACGTCGACACTCCTGAAGAGTCATTTGAGCTTCAAAGTTGTCGAGATGGTCCAAAGGGTCCCCAAATCTAGAATATGCTTAAGGATCGGGAGTTGAAGCCTAGG
>JACBKR010003801.1:0-46912 GCA_014218235.1 Colocasia esculenta
GTCCTCACCATTCCCAAGCAATTATCGCTTGGAGGTGACTACTGATGGTGGCTCTACTGATTCTACCTATGCCGGGGGCCAGGTGAAATTGCCATCCCAGAACAGGCGACTAATACTATCACTATATCTTCCATGTCTGACGATTCTGTCTCTAGATCATCAGTCTTCTTTCTCTTATTGGGCCGCAGGGCTTCCAAGGCCCGATATGTGAGCGTTGGTGTTATGTGGTCTGGCCCTACTATGATGGTGTCATATCCTGGCTGTACAGATCCTCTGACGAAGTGACATTACAGTGACCAGGTGAGGGGTTGCCGATCGGGCTTCAAATTGGAGGAGGAGGTTGTTCATGGCTTGATCTCTTCCTTGTACCCTAGGCCATGTCTTGTGACTTGCTTGGAGCCGACGATAGCCTGTGTTCTCCCCTAGAGATGAGCCCCAAGACCCTTTCCTGGCTAGTAGCCAATTTTAAACATGATAATCCAGCCCTTGGTGTCTGATGGTGTGCCCCTTTTGACAGCCGCCATTGATGGAGACATTGTTTGGCAACTAGAGGAGAAAGTATAAGCCCATGGGTAATTCACATCAAGAACAAAAATAATGGGCTTGTTGGAGGGCTAGACTACTAGCATGATCTTTTCAATAGCTTCGACGAGTGTGGTGGTTGTTGCACTCTTTACTTTGACGATGCATCCTTGGAATGAAAATTTTAAACACTAATGTGCTATGGAGGGGACTGCCCCAAGTACTTCAATCCACGATCGGCCCAGGATAGCTTTGAAGGTTGGATCAATGTCAAGCACATAAAAGTCAATGCTCATCACAAGCGGGCCCAATTCTGACTATAGAGAAATGACACCATGGCAGGCCCGCTTGGAGTTATCATAGGCTGCAATGGTGGTAGGAGTTGGTTGCAAGCGGCGCTCAGATATGTTGCATGACCGTAGAGTGCTGAGAGGACACACATTTATTTATGCTCCCGTGTCAACTAGGGCGGCATCAACGGCCACCTCCTTTATGATTAACGACACACACAAAGGCATTTTGCTAGCCTCGGGTGGAGCTAGCTCACTATCTACAAAGGTAATTGTCGGCCCCTCAGTAACAATTGATAGGACCGATGGCAAATTTTCAGGATTCATGTCTTCATTGACCATAACTCTTTGCAGAAATGTTCTTAAGGCGTCCTGATGGGTCTAGGACCTCTTGATCAATTCAAGGATGGATATCTTTGCAGGGGTTTGGTCCAAGTGCTTCAAGATATCATATTGGGTCCCTGGGACTAGATCTATCTCTTGGACATCTTGTTGTTGTTGTTGGTTGTTGGAGTTGGAGTTGTGGGTTGGTTGAACCGGCATAGACACGGATGCATTGAGATACATCCAGTGTGTAACGACCCTCCTTATACCGGTACGGTTATACCAATCCACATCGATATAATGAACGCCGCTATAGTGGGACATTTACCCAACAGTTATATGATAGGCTGAAATATACCTAAATACATTCACATAGCAGTGGAAAAGAAATAGCCAAGTGTAACTTCTTATTCCATCATCCACATTCTATTCACAGTCCATATATAGAATAAAATAAATCTAAACTTTCCATAACTGAGTAATGAAATAAATACATTGTCCACAACTTTGCACTAAATAAGTACACAATTCCCAAAGGTAGGGCAAGTCTACTCTTATTACATACTTATGAAAAATAAAAGTACAACGCCAAGTCTAAAACAAGGTCTCCTACTCCCGCTCCGAGTCACTCCTAACGATCTCCTCGAAAGAAGTAGAAATCTCTGCACCTGCATGCCGAAGCAAGAGTGAGTTCAAATGAACTCAACAAGTAACACCAAACACACTAACTACATGCATCACATACTTTCACATTTTCATACTACACAATATCATAAACATGGATTTAACAATTAATTGAGTAAAAATCCTAAACATGATGTCTACACATGTTACACATGGAAATTGTCTTATACAAAATTTTCAAAACTTAAAGCCTATCACATGCTTTCTACACACTTTTCCATATTAAACTAAACTCATTTAACCACATTCACACACTTACAAGTTAAACATTAGTCAATTTAAACATGGAGTTGTACACATAAATAAGAGACAATTTTAACATGGATTCTATAATCATTTTCACATGGATAACACATTTATACTCATGAAAAGGTTGCTGTTTTGCTATATACATATTATAATCATTTAAGAAGTTATCAATTTACATGTTGTCACGAGAATTCATATTAACACATGATCACTTACACATTTCACAATTTACCCCTTCACTTTCTCTTAAACACAAGTTCACATTTATTAAATGCCGTGACACATAGCCCAAACCACCTTTTAGAAGGACACACACACTAATCACATCACATATCTATCACCTAGGCATTACAGTGATAAATCTTAGTTACTGCGCAGAACCGGGAGAAGCACTCTCCACCCTACCCAGCGATACTTGTTCGCCTCCAGGATTTAATCCCAGTGCCCGTGGGACATCACACACTATGAACCTTCCCGTGGGGACTTTACCACAGTACGGTTCCAGAGCCCTCTAAGTAGCAATGTCACCCATTGGCACATTTACACATTTTTCTTAAATTCCAACACACACTTAAGGCACAACTTTTACACATCCATTTCATGCTCACACATTTACACATTTCAGTATTACCTAGCATGGTACTACTGTCTCAGAATCTACACATTCAAACTAAGTCTAATCATGCAGAATTTTATAGATTTTAATACCAACACTTAACATACTTTAATTTATCAATATCACACATGAATTGAAATGTAGAGCTACTGTCATCATTTCAATACAAAATTTAACCAAAAACCTATTACAATTAACCATCATGCATATAAATTTTGGCATTTTTTGAATTACACACTAATTATGAAAATTCTAATATGGAATCACATAAGACTAAATAACAATTTAACATGGATTTTCATTGTTCGGATTCACGATTAATATATACAGTATCTGACAGTTTCTAATCGGTGCCAAATTCTAGAGACTTAACTGTTTCCATATCATTCAATAGAATTTCTTCACTAATTAAGCATGCTCACTGTTTTTCATTCAGAAAATCTAAAATTTACACAGTTATCCAAAATTCCAAAATTTTAACAGCATGACTGAACTCATAAACATTTCACAGAATTTGATGACCTTGGATTCCACACATATTGCACAAACAAAATTTTACAAGATTAAACCTTTTAACATGCATTTCAGAAATTTTCAGATAAATAGGGTATTCCACAGAAATTCATAAATTTGCACAGCATGATCCAATAATAGTATTTTATAGCATATCACTTTTACATTATATCCTCATACGCAAATCCGAAAATAGTCATAGAAGTCAGACATGCACACTGTTGCAGTCTGGAGACTTGACGGCATGCATGTGGCCGTCTATCAGGTTAACGACAACAAAGGTCGCCGCCAACTCAAGATCTTAACGGCAAGGGATCCTTCCGTTAAGTTCCTGTCTGTGCAAACACAGACTGAACGTAAAATCTTGGTGAAATTGGGGTTCCAGGACACAAATAAAATCCAGAAAAAATACCTAGGACCTATTAGACGTATGTAAGAGTGATGTGAAAGGGTTACTTGCCTCTTGGAAAATCCTCAAGTAACGATTTAAGCTGGAGAAGCCATCCTCGGCCAAAGCCAAAGAGTCCCAAAACTCCCTCGATCCGAGTTCTGTGATGATCTCCTCTACACACCAGTGTGGGGAAGCCGTTCCCGGATGTTCAGAGCCCTCTCCAGTCGTTGTAGAACGTCGATGAACCTCAAATCGCCGAATCAAGGGTTCCAAAGTTGGGATTCACACATAAAATGTTAGGGTTTTTGACAAAGAGTCAAAAGGGTTAGATCTAGCCGGAGATGGGGTGTTTTATAGGGCTAGGGTCGGAGACGAAGTAGGGTAAGGTTGGGTTACCGTTGGGGAACGGTTTCCTAAATCGAGGGCAACATTTTCGGAGGCATTTCTGGATCTAAAATCGCAACAGATCTGGGAGGTAAACGTCAACATCAATAGCCGTCAATTCTGAGTAGGCGTCCTCGATGTGGCCACTGATTTATGGTCAACGTCAACTGATGTTGAAGCCAACTAGCCGCCAGAACAGAACTTAAAACTGCAGAAATTCTATGTACACCACACATATATATATATATATATAATCTACAATGCACATATTAAAATAATACTTATTCAACAATGTAAACAAGTAAGTATTATGCACAATAAAGTTTATACATCGATGGCATACATTTATACATACAAAAGAAATCACCCAAAGATGAAAATCAAGGGCCTTACAACCTCTCCCCCTTAAAGAAACTCCATCCTCGAAGTTGGACCGACGCTACTCAAACATTGAGGATATTTCTTCTTCATTGCATCCTCAAGCTCCCAAGTAGCCTTCTCTCGCGAGAAGTTATGCCATAAGACTTTCACTGACGCAATACTCTTGTTCCGAAGATGTTGAACCTTCTGGTCAAGAATAGACACTGGTTGCTCCACATAAGAAAGATCTGGCTGGATCTCCACTGGCTCGTGCTAATAACATGAGATGGATCTCTGACATACCTCCTGAGCATAGATACATGGAAAACGAGAAGGACACTAGCTAACGCTGGGGGTAAAGCTAGCTCAGATGCCACGTTTCCCAAACGTCTGAGAATCTTATACGGGCCAATGAATCTAGGACTTAACTTACCATGCCTGCCAAATCTAACTACACCACGAGTAGGCGAAATCTTTAAAAAGACATACTCACCTACCTCAAACTCCAAATCCTTCCTTCTGTTGTCGGCATAACTCTTCTGCATATCTTGTGCCGCAACAAGCCTCTTCCTAATCAACTGGACCTTATCCGAAGTCTCCTGAACTAACTCCGGACCGATCAGCTGCCTATCGCCTGTCTCCTCCCAACATAAAGAGATCTGCAAGGCCTACCATACAATGCCTCAAATGGAGCCATACCTATACTTGCATGAAACTGTTGTTATATGCGAACTCCACAAGAGGTTAAATAGCGCTCCCAATCATCCTTCCAATCTAGAATGCACGCCCTCAACATATCCTCGAGCATCTGGATAGTCCTCTCGGACTGTCCATCTATCTGGGGATGAAACGCCGAACTGAGCTTCAGCTCCGAACCTAACGCATCCTGAAGACCCTTCTACAGCCTCGAAGTAAATCTCGAATCTCGATCCAAATGATCGACTTCGGGACACCATGCAATCTAATAATACTACTAATATACAATCTAGCTAAACTCTCTACTGACTTGCTTCTTCCTCATGGGTAAGAATGTGCAGTCTTCGAGAATCTATCTACCCTACCCAAATCGAGTCATTACCCCGTCTAGATCGAGGCAAACCCATAACAAAATCCATAGTGACAGCCTCCCACTTCCATACTGGGATCTCCATCTTCTGCATAAGACCAATGGTCGCCGCTTGCTCGGCCTTCACTTGCTGGCAAACTAGACATCGAGACATACTCTACTCCGCTACATCCTTCTTCATGCCAGACCACCAAAAAGATCTCTTCAAATCCGGGTAATCTTAGTGTTACCCGGGTGAATAGAGAATCTAGACCTATGAGCCTCCGCTAAAACATGCTCACAGACACATACGATGTCTGGAACACAAACACGGTGATGGAATCTAATCACGCCTCCTCATCACGAGCAATGCCCACCTTGCCCACTAACTCTTAGAGTTTAGGGTCGGCTTTCTATTGCTCGATCACCTCATCCAACACCGAAGACCTAATGGACAACTGAGCTACAAAAGCCTGGCACAACGATGGCTCTAACTCAATCATCGCACACCTGCATCCTCCAACATCTTCCAATCCTGCTGGAGAGACGACCTCATCCTACTAAGGGCATCTGCTACAACATTCGCCTTCCAGGATGATACTGGAGGTCGAAGTCATAGTCCTTCAGGAACTCATCCATTCTTCTCTGCCTAAGTTTAATTCCTTTTGAGAGAAAAGGTACTTTAGACTCTGTGTGTCAGTGAACACCTCAAATCTCACACCATAAAGATAGTGTCTCCAGATCTTCAGCGCATGAACCACTGCCGCAAGCTCAAGATCATGAGTTGGGTAGTTTCGCCCATGCTCCTTCACTTGACGAAGATATGCTACTAGCCTTCCTGCTGCATCAATACACAGCCAAGGCCAATTCGAGATGCATCCGTGTAGATAGCAAAACCCTCTACACTGCTCGGCAAAACTAACACAGGAGCCGAAGTGAGCTTAGTCTTCAATAATTGAAAACTACTCTCACACTCCTCAGAACCAGACAAATTTTACTCCCTTTCTAGTTAGCTGGGTCAATGGTGCGGCGATGGATGAAAATCCCTCTATGAATCGCTGATATAACCCGCCAAACCAGAAAACTCCGAATCGCCGAAGGAGTCTTGGGAATCTCCCAATCCATAACAGCCTAGACTTTTGCTGGATCCACTGCTACACCAGCACCGGATACATGCCTAAGGAAATGAACCTCGCGCAACCAAAAATCGCACTTGCTGAATTTTGCATACAGCTTGTGCTCACGGAGAACTCTAATGTTACCCTTAAATGCTGACGATGTGTGGTCCATCTGGAGAGTAGACAAACACGTCATCAATAAAAATACGATGAAACTATCTAGATATGGTCTAAACACCCTATTCATGAGATCCATGAAGGCTGCCGGGGTGTTGGTCAGACCAAAAGGAAGGACCAAAAACTCATATGTCCATAACGGGTTCTAAAAGCCATCTTGGACACATCCTCACTCCTAATCCTCAACTGATGATAACCAGACCACAAATCAATCTTAGAAAAGACTGATGCATCTTGCAGTTGGTCAAACCAAATCATCATCCGAGGTAAGGGATACCTATTCTTCACCGTCACTTGTTTAGCTTTCTGTAATCAATGCATAACCTAGAGATCCATCCTTCTTCTTCACGAATAAGATAGGTGCGCCCCAAGGGGAAACGCTAGGGTGAATAAATCCTTATCTAACAGATCCTGCAACGCTTCCTTAGCTCAGCTAATCTGCAGGTGCCATCCGATAAGGTGCCTTTGAGATAGGAGAGATGCCTGGAAGCAACTCTAGGGTGAACTCTATCTCTCTAGCGGTGGCAACCCAGATAGGTCATCAGGAAAAGACATCTGGAAACTCTCGCACTACATCTATCTCTACAAGATTAAGTGACTCATCAGCCTTGGGTACTAATACCACGCTAGCAAGAAAAGCGTCACAACCCTTGCTCACCATTCTCATCGCCCTCATGGCAGAGATGACAAACTTCCCTGCCCCGTTCCTCGGCAAAGGATGAAAATTCATCATCACCAGGAATGCAGAAATGATCTTCTTCCCACGACAATCTACTAACGCATAGTGCTCCTCTAGCCAATCCAGGACCAAGAATAGCATCGTAGTCCTTCATCTTTAGCAAGAAGAAACACCCTTCTAGGACTCTATCCTCAATGCACACCAGTAAAGACGGAATACACTTCCTAGTCGATACCGTGTCTGCGGGTGTGTGCACAGACAAAGGGACTTCTAAATCCTCAGACTCTATCTGACTCTAAGGCTAACTGCCTAGCAAAATGCTAAAAAATGAACGACGAGTGGCACCCGTATCAAATAGGACTCGAGCGTGAACACCTAAGAACAAAACCGTACCTTCAATGACATGATCCGCCTGGTCGGCGTCCTCTAGAGCTAACGCAAACACTCGAGCGGGGGCTCGAGGTTTCCTGGTCTCCTATCACTGGCGCTACTGCTGACTACTGCTGGGGCTGGTGTGCTCCATGCTGACCTCCCTGCTACAGTCTGGGGCAATCCTTGATCCTATGCTCGCTGCTCCCGCACTTCAAGCACTTTCCACCAATTCCAACATTCCTTACCGCCATGTGCCCTCCCGCAATGAGGACACTCCTTCTTGCCACTAGGGGAACATGAGAAGGTACCTGACTGCTTCCCGATCCCACGGGACGCTGCGGTGACTGGAAAGCCGCCTTCTTCCTCTCCTGCCTCTGGAAAGGAGCTGCAGGCCTCTTATAAGAAGCCTTCTTCTCCTCCAAGTACTGCTCCATCTCTCCTTCTGCCGACATGCCGCGTTGAGTGCCTGCTTGAGGGTATGATGGTCGAAAGCCACCAACCTCATCCTCAGTGATGGTCTCAGACCCATCACGAACTTCTTCGCCTTCCTGCACTCATCAGCTACAATATGAGGGGCATACTTTGATAGCTCGGCAAATCTGGCCTCGTACTCCAGCACTGTCATGGAGCCCTGAGTCAACGAGAGGAACTCCTGCTCCATCTTGTCCTGGATGTGCTCCGGAACAAACTTGGCTTGGAAAAGCCTCACGAACTCTTCCCAGCCAACCTCCACAGCACTATCCTCGAGCTGAGTACGTAACAATGAGGACCACCACACGTCGGCTCGCTCCTACCAAAACCATCCATAAGGACTAACAACATAATCTATACTTAAAGAAATAATCGCCGAATTAAATTACACATACCTGCAGCATATAGGTGGCTAAAGTGACCTTGTCATCTCAGCGCACCTAATAGCCCGGAAGATCTTTTCGATCTCCCTCATCCAGCTCTCAGATAATAAGGGATTGCTCTCCCCCTTAAAAGAAGGTGGCGACATCCTCTTGAACCTTTCTATGATGGAGGGTCCACCATGGTCCTGAGCCTGTGGAACTGGCACTTGAGCCTGCCACAGCAAACATCATAAGCATCATATATAGCATAGCAACATAGCAAATATCCTCAAGCAAAACAGACTACCTTTTTATCATTCTACCTGAGCCTCCAGCTGAGCCTGGAGTGCAGCCTGAGTGTGGGCTTGCGTCTACATATGGCCTGCACTAGACCCTGCATGAACACTCCATAGTCTACTGGTGGCGGTGGGGGAAGCACAGGACCCTGGGGTGCTGGGGCCTGCTGCTCACCCTGATCCTCACGCCGAGGCTCATCTCTCCTCTGCTCACCCTCACGAGCAGGAACTGAAGGATCGAGGAAAAGGGTGGATAAGATCTTAGAAGGGGGGGGATGAATAGATCTATGCCACTCTATGCGAAAGCTTAAGCAATTTAAAAATACTTGAGAATCAAAGGCATTTAACAGTGAAAAAACAGATCTGATGAGATGTTAAGTGAGTTGATAAAATAGATGAGAAACCAGTTGATTAAGTGAATCTTAAACGATCTTATGCAAGCATCTAACGGATAATAGAATCAAACCACAAATAGACAAGTGCACAGAGATTTTAGGTGGTTCGGAAATCACCCATGTGATTCCTACATCCACCCCTCACAACCAGTGAGGATTCACTAAACAACTGGGTAACACACCCACTGGAGCCAGACAACTCCAACACCTGAGCTTACAACTCACACAACTCTAAAGTAAGACTACTCTAGATCCTGAGCAAGACTGCTCAACAAACACTTGAGTTCGATGACTCAAACTGAGCACAATGGCTCACAACAACTTTGCTAGACACCAATACAAGACATAGATCTTCTAGCAGCAGATCATGTCGAACATGAGAACATTCATGAGAATTATGCAGAAGCACTTGCACAATCTCAAAATGTCTCAGAAGAACAAAAGTACAATGAGGATTGTATGAAAAGACTTTGTTCTTCAGTGTACTCCCTTGTAAAAGCTCAGATTGGGAAGAGGCTGGATTCTTGAAGTCCCAGCGATGCTCTGCACTTTTGAACTTGGGGATCTTCCTTGAAATCTTCTCCAACAGATGCTTCTACTTGATCTGCTTCCTTGAGGGCTTCAAATGCTTCTTCAACGATCACACCCCAATTCTCACAATCGATTGATGAGAATTGGTCTTCAGAAGACACCAGGAGAGCAGAGGAGGGAGATGAACTATTCTCGCCGCCAAAGGGAACTTTCTGGAGGCTCCAAGAGTTCGTTGGGTCTCTTCATGTGATGGATAGCCAATTGGGGCCTTTTATACCCAAAAGATCCAAAGATACCCTTTAGGTACAAGGGCACACGATCCTAGGTTGATACACCATCGCCCTAGGACACGTGGCAATCATCCATCTTAAGTTGGAATATTTCCGTAGTGTGTCGACCTGCCCTGGTGCTGGTGTCGACACACTGTCCCAAATCTGACAACAGGCTATTCTGGGAACGAGGTCCAGTGTCGACCTGCTCTCATCTTGCGTCGACCTGCTGTCCCATTCTGCAAACAGACTGTTCTGGGAATTGATCCAGTGTCGACCTGCCCTGGTGGTGGTGTCGACCTGCTGTCTCAATTCTGAAAACAGGCTGTTCTGGGAGCGAGGGTCCAGTGTCGACCTGCCCTTATCCTGTGTCGACCTGGGTAGACTAATTTCTGGAATCTACAACTTGTGTCGACCTGCTTTTTGACTAGTGTCGACACAATCTTAGCATTCTTCAGCCTTTTGCCTTTGAGTCTGAGGTGTTGGGTCGACACCATTGTGGGATGTGTCGACACCATCTTTGCAAAAAGTCTTTGTACCTGAAAATTAACACTTATATCATTAGTAAAATATTTTATTATGAGTACAAATGATAAGTGTGCTTTGAAATATGCTTTTTGAATATGTATTTCAGGTGAAATGTGTTTATCATGTTTCAATTAATTTGCATTCAAATCACATTTGTCATCATCAAAATAAGAGGGGAAATGATATGAAGTTACACTCAACCCAACAGGAACACCACGCCTACCACGTGAAGCCATATCCTGCAAAATGATTAATTACAATTAGAACTAGAGTATCTAATTTCTAACTATTATTTATCAATGGGACAATCTACATAGACTTAGCATACAATGAAGATGATGGTATGTGTATATTTATGTACAATTTCAGCCTAATTCTCTAATACCAGTCTCTGTAACGACCCTCTTATCTGGTATGGTTATACCAACCCACATCGATATAATGAACGCCGCTACAATGGGACATTTACCCAACAGCTACACGATAGGCTGAAATATACCTTAATACATTCACATAGCAGAGGAAAAAATATAGCCAAGTGTAACTTCTTATTCCATCATCCACATTCTATTCACAGTCCATATATAGAAGAAAAGAAATCTAAACTTTTCATAACTGAGTAATGAAATAAATACATTGTCCAAACTTTCCACTAAATAAGTACGCAATCCCAAAGGTAGGGCAAGTCTACTATTATTACATACTTATGAAAATAAAAGTACAACGCCAAGTCCGAAAACAAGGTCTACTACTCCCGCTCCGAATCACTCTAACGATCTCCTCGGAAGAAGTAGAAATCTCTGCACCTATACGCCGAAGCAAGAGTGAGTTCAAATGAACTCAAAAAGTAACACCAAACACACTAAACTTACATGCATCACATAACTTCACATTTTCATACTACACAATATCATATAAACATGGATTTAACAATTAATTTGAGTAAAAATCCTAAACATGATGTCTACACTGTTACACATGGAAATTGTCTTATACAAAATTTTCAATAACTTAAGCCTATCACATGCTTCTACCACACTTTTCCATATATTAAACGAAGCTCATTTAACCACATTCACACACTTACAAGTTAAACATTAGTCAATTTAAACATGGAGTTGCACACATAAATAAGAGACAATTTTACATGGATTCTATAATCATTTTCATGGATAAACACATTTATACTCATGAAAAAGTTGCTGTTTTGCTATGTACATATTATAATCATTTAAGAAGTTATCAATTTACATGCTGTCACGAGAATCATATTAACACATGATCACTTACACAATTTCACAATTTACACCTTCACTTTCTCTTAAACACAAGTTCACATTTATTAAATGCCATGACACATAGCCCAAACTAGCTTTTAGAAGGACACACACTAATCACATCACATATCTATCACCTAGGCATTACAGTGATAAATCTTAGTTACTGCGCAGAACCGGGAGAAGCATCTCACCCTAACTAGCGATACTTGTTCGCCTCCAGGATTAATCCCAATGCCTGTGGGGCATCACACACTATGAACCCTCCGTGGGGACTAACCACAGTACGGTTCCACAGCCCTCTAAGGTAGCAGTGTCACCCATTGGCACATTTACACATTTTTCTTAAATTCCAACACACACTCAAGGCACAACTTTAACACATCCATTTCATGCTCACACATTTACACATTTCAGTATTACCTAGCATGGTACTACTGTTCTCAGAATTTACACATTCAAAATAAGTCTAATCATGCATAATTTTATAGATTTAATACCAACACATTAACATACTTTAATTTATCAATATCACACATGAAATTGAAATGTATAGCTACTGTCATCATTTCAATACAAAAATTTAACCAAAAACCTATTACAGAATAATCATCATGCATATAAATTTCGCATTTTCTGAATTACACACTAATTATGAAAATTCTAACAGTGGAATCGCATAAGACTAAATAACCAATTTAACATGGATTTTCATTGTTCGGATTCATGATTAATTATATACATGTATATTGACAGTTCTAATCCGGTGCCAAATTCTAGAGACTTGCTATTTCCATATCATTTAATAGAATTTCTTCACTAATTAAGCATGCTCACTATTTTTCAGTTCAGAAAATCTAAAAATTTACACAGTTATCAGAAATTCCCAAATTTAACAGCATGAACTGAAACTCATAAACATTTCACAGAATTTGATGACGCTTGGATTCCACACATATTGCACAAACAAAATTTTACAAGATTAACGGCAAGGGATAGAAGTCAGACATGCACCCTGTTCCAGTCTGGCGAACTTGACGGCATGCATGTGGCCGTCTATCAGGTTAACGGCAACAAAGGTCACCGCCAACTCAAGATCTTAACGGCAAGGGATCCTGCCGTTAACTTCCTGTCTGTGCAAAACACAGACTGAACGTAAAATCTTGGTGAAATTGGGATTCCAGGACATGAATAAAATTCCAGAAAAATACCTAGGACCTATTAGACGTATGTAAGAGTGATGTGAAAGGGTTACTTGCCTCTTGGAAAATCCTCAAGTAACGATTTAAGCAGGAGAAGCCCTCCTCGGCCAAAGCCAAAGAGTCCTCAAAACTCCCTCGATCCGAGTTCTGTAATGATCTCCTCTACACACCAGTGTGGGGAAGCCGTTCCCGGATGTTCAGAGCCCTCTCCAGTTGTTGTAGAACGTCGGATGAAGCCTCAAATCGTTGGATCAAGGGGTTCCAAAGTCGGGATTCGCACATAAAATGTTAGGGTTTTTGACAAAGAGTCAAAAGGGTTAGATCTGGCCGGAGATGGGGTGTTTTATAGAGCTAGGGTCGGAGACGAAGTTGGGTAAGGTTGGGTTACCGTTGGGGAACAGTTTCCTAAATCAAAGGCAACATTTCCGGAGGCATTTCCGGATCTGAAATCGCAACAGATCTGGGAGGTAACGTCAACATCAATAGCCGTCAATTCTGAGTAGGGTCCATTGATGTGGCGCTGATTTATGGTCAACGTCAACTGATGTTGACGCCAACTAGCTGCCAGAACAGAACTTAAAACTGCAGAATTCTATGTACACCACACATATATATATATATAATCTATAATGCACATATTTAAATAATACCTATTCAACAATGTAAACAAGTAAGTATTATGCACAATAAAGTTTATACATCGATGGCATACATTTATACATACATAAGAAATCACCCAAAGATGAAAAAATCAAGGGCCTTACACGGTGAAACATTCGCCCGCTCCGGAGGGCGAGGTTGTGTTGTAGTGGAGGTGGTGAGGTGTCGATGATGGATGGGTTGGCTATTATTGGCACTGGCATAAGGGAAAGTGGGATGTTAATGGGGATAGACTGATGGGTGGTATGATGGGGGTGTTTGTATAGAGGTGAGGAGATTGTGGCAATGGTAGGGTTGTAGCGGAGTAGTAGTGGTGGTATGGGAGAGAGCCAATAATTGACCTACTTCATGTTCATCATCATAGGCCCAAGCGGCGCTGGTGGTGGATGGTGAACGACTAGGTTGACTTGAGCGGGTGGTGGTGGTGGAGCAGGTTGGGATTCGGAGCGGGCTAGTGTTGCGGCATGGGATTTCGGACTATGCCGAGATCATTGACGGGTTGTTGCAGCTACTGGGGTTGTTGGAACTGTTGTTGGAACTACTGCTGCTAGAACTACTATTGGAACTACGGTTGATGTGGTGGTGGCGGTTGTCTCCTCTGCTACTGTTGCTGCTGTCTTTACCTTTGCTGATCCCTCAGGGTCGGAATCAACCTCTTCATCTCTGCCGAATCAATCTGTTGCTGCTCATGGAGATCATATATCATGTCCCTGAATTGAAAGCAGTCTGATACATTATGCCCTGGATGGCGGTGATATACATAGTACTTAGTTTGGTCTGCTGCCATGTTCCAATTTGCCTTCTTTGAAGGGAGTCTAAGGGCGTTAAGAGACATAAGGGCTGCAAAAATGTCGTCTAGGCACTCAGGAAGAGGAGGGTACTGAGCTCTCTTGGGTCCATTAGGCCTTCTAGGAGCATAGCCATTTTGAGGTGGAGGGACTTGGTTGTACTGGCGCTGATCCTGCTGGGGGTTTTGGGTTTAAGGAGGTGGTGGCCTGTTGTTCCAAGGTTGCTGAGGAGGTTGGTTGTAGGATGGCCTACCTACCGGACCCTGGGGATTATTGACAGCACCTACTTGTTCATTGGTTTGTACCCCTTCAGTGATAGGGCCCTGTGGCTTCTTGGGGTAGCGACACTTTGGGGTTTCGAACATGGAATGAATAGGGGAGTCCTTGAGTTGGGTCTAGATAAAACGGGCTTGGCTAAAGAATTGGTAAATGGTAGTTATATCATTCATGGCCAGGTTTGTCACGCCCCGATGCGGAATATCGGAGCGCGAAGGCAGTTGCAAGTGAACAGGTATAGAGCGAACGCTAGACATCAAACCATTGCACAATGAATAATACTAAAGCAAATTCATTTCATTAATACATTTCAAATGCCAAGTTACAACCACTAATATCAGAGCCAATCTATAGGGCCCAATTACATTGAAAGAAAAAGTAAAAGACTAATCTTCAAACCAACTACTACAACACTAAATATAGAAATAGGACGTAGGGTACTCAAGACATCACTCCAGGTCGTTCCTGTCCTCTTGAGTGTATGGTTCATCCTCGTTCTCACCTGAGAACACAACGACAAATAACGCAGGGTGAGCGAGAACGCCCAGTAGGACTGAAATCTCAGGATTAAGCAGCTTTAAGTGATTAATGTCTTTAAAGCAGGATAACTAGAGAGAATAACAAGAAACATATAGAAAGTGCTGGTACAACGAACCAGGGCAATAGCACAATGCACGAGAGTATAGCACGACCATTTTGATATCGGATTGGCCATAAACAAGATAACAAGTAAAGTTGCACTACAGTGCACAAGTCACGATAGCAAGTGTTGGTCGATATTCTTTCAACCACGAGATTCAGTAAACCAATATTGATTGTTTTTGATTAATTTTTGTCATAGATCGAATCTTGCGTGTTCATGCATAGGTGTATGCCATCACCCAGAATCTTAGACCCCGCGAGTTATAGCCTTTCGGGGCTCCTCCCAAGGACCAGACTGAGCCCTTATAATGTGCCTAGCATAGTCATTGTTTTTATCGTAGGCAATCAATTTATGGCCAATAGAGTACCAAGAAATAGATGAGAGTACTAGATGAATAGACGAGATAGTAGAGTGAACGTGAATATATGAGCAAGTAGAGTATAGATGAGGGCTAAGGACAATGCACGTAACTGTCCGAGTAAACAGGCGATAGTACCAGTTGCACAACACACGCACATGGTGGTGGCAATCAGTGGAACTCCGACCCTACCACGGGCCTGTTAAGCACAGGTCCGAGGTCCGGCATGATTCGAGATGAGAGCGAACTTCTATAGCCGTGTTGGACCATATTGATCCCTAAATGGTGTAATAGGTGTTAGGGTACACCGGCTCGTTGACCATGGTGGGAATCCATGATCAGAGGAGACTTACGGAGGCCTTGAACAAACACTCACTAGTCCGACAAAAGGATATCCCGGAGAGTTCGTCCAAGCCAAGAAAGTGTAGTATATAGAAAAGTGCTCGACGTTCTAGAGAATTCTAGAACACTGGAGCGTCGATGCGGTATATAAGCAACGCAAGAACGAATACAAGTCCTTTAAAATATGGCAATTATATACTTTATTACAATAAATTACCAGATACATTATGAGATATTTTATGCTAGATTTCAATCATATATGGATGGTTCATGTGTGTGCATGTGTAAGAGAAATCATAGACAAAAAAGAAGTCGTGAATATGTATTTTAAAGCATTCATATAGCTCCTTTAAAAACCGGTTGTTTACTGCGTGTATGACTGTTAAAAAGGCGTAAGAATATTTTGAAAGTGAGAGTAACAAATTTTATGAGTTTTCATGCAAAATCCTGTGAACGTAGGCCAGTAAGGGTAGCGACAGGGTCAGGGCAGATCGCGACAAGGCCTGAAATGGGTCGCGACAGGGTTGCCAGGACAGAAGACCAGAACACGACGTAGGGTACTGTCCGCGTTCAGAACGCAACAAGATGAGGCGTCGCGAAGGGCTTGAGAACGCGACCTGTCAGCCGTCGCGTTCTCAAGTCCATGGACTGAGTCTGACAGAGTTCTCTCTGTCTTGGTTGCGGTCCAGAAATATCATATTTTGATACAGGGTCGTTCAGAAAATCATAACTAATTGTATACACAATGAAAAATCATGAAACCAGTGGCAAATGAAGCTAGACATGCGAGAGTACTTCCAGTAATAGGAATTAGAGAGAGAGCATGGTTTGAGCATGAACATGATATAGAGGACAAGATTGATTTAATTCAAGCAACATACTCAACAAAATTTAGGGCTTTCAGGGGCAAACGATGCCTAACATGCATCAGTTCCTACAGTAAAAATCTCGTAACATGGGTTTGGTATACAAGGAGATCAAGAGTTAGAGAGAGGATTCGGGTCATGTAAGTTGCAGAACATGAAAAATCAAGAACAAAAGATATGCTCGTTGGAAATTACGAAACCAAGGGCTTTTGCTCCTGATAAACGAGACTCCTACAGAAAAGTTTCATGGTTCTGCTCGTAGATGCCTACCTTTGACTCGATTTGTCTTCTAGGTTAAATTCTCCAAGAACAAGAAGAAGCTCCAAGAACTCCTTCTCCTTACGAGATCCTCTCCTCCTTGGCTCTTCTCCACGTCCAACAACCTTTGGCAACGAGCTAGGGTCGGCCAAGAGGGTTAAGAGGTGTATTTATATAAATACCATTCATATTCCTACTACTACTCAAATTCCTCTTAATTACGAGATTTCCTAACTCCACCTTCCTTTCTTGTTTTCCAACCTCTATTTAGGTTAGGATGGAATCTAAATTAGTGCTAGACTATATGGGTAGGTTTAGGAATCCAATTCCAACTCTTATGCCTCTTTTAATACTAAAGAATCTTTTTCTATTTAGTAGATATTAGACTCCGAATTTAGGGTATTTTTCTTTTTATTTCCTATTTGTAAATTCATATTTTAACCCAATCAGTTCTAGAGGATCCATTAAGCAAAGCCCATTACTCTTTTCCATTTAATGGGTTTTATTTAATACTCTTTCATTGAATCCCTTTAGCTGAGTTTTTTAATTTATTATTTAAATTTTTATTTTTCTCAAAAATTCAGGTTGCTTCAAGGATGGACCTGTAAGTAGGGGTACATTGGCAATCAACAACTTGACCTTCTTCTCCTCAGGCATAGGGCAGCGGACCTTTGCAGCCAGGGCACACCACCTATTAGTATAGACTGCGAATTCTTCATCGGCCTTCATCTTTTCGACCACTAGATCTACAAATGAATATTCAGGTCCGACCCGATCTTGAAATTGTTGCAAAAATCTCTCTTGTACAATTTGAAAATCTTTGGCCTCCTCCGGGGTAGAGAATAGAACCATTCGAGAGCCGAAACATCTAATGACTTTCTGAACAAGTACGCCATGAGGTGGCGATCATACTTGTGTGGAGAAGATTCATATACAAAATCCTTGAGGTGTACATAGGGGTCGCCTACCCCAGAGTATTGCCTATAGACGGGGAGCTCTAACTGGGGTGGAACCTGGAGATCCTGAAAAGAAGGGAGGGGGATATCGGCGACCTTCTAGGGGTCCAATTGCCTTCGGAGATCATGAAGTTTCCTCTTCGTGGATGTCCACTCCGCAAGGAAGTCAGAAGGGGATGAGGCGTGATGAGCGGGAACAAAGGAGCAGGATTGCTCCAAAGAGTTGGACCTCTCACGGGGAAAAGTACTATGTTCGGCCTGATAAAAAGAAGAAATTGGAGGAGATTTGGGTCGAACCTCCAGTGTCGCAAGATAACTGGGCTCAGAGAAGTGAATAGCCCGTGGACAAAGAGGCGTGGGGTCAATCACAGTAGAGGGTACGTGTGGCGCAGAAGCAACAGGGGCAGAGGAGGCCGTCTGCTGAGCCGAGCTATGAGAGGGCAGAGAAAGGGGGCACTTGCCTTTGGTAGCTACCAGAAATTCCCAAACTTGGGTCGGGCTCTGTTGTGGAAGGAGTTGACTAAATTCTGCATGTGGGTCGTCTGCCCCAAAAGGAGAAGGGGGTGAGACCGATTGTCAACAATAGTAGGGGCTAGATCTACCCCGTAAGGGTGGCTGCAGAAGGTTGGGCCAAATCCTCTAGAAGCCCTATGGGCAAGGAATCACCGGCAAGGACACCAAAATGATCCATTCTAAAATAAGGATTATGATATATACAATGGTTTGGGGAGACTGACTCGATAACCTAGACAAAGACGCATACACTACCTCTAAGCATTAGGGGAGACACACGACCACCAAAAAACCTAGACTCTAACACACAAGAACAGACATTAAGATAAGAGGGAGTATATCACAAGCACCCCCAGTTGACATGATTATCGTTAATTTTTAGGGTTCGCACTTAGCCTTTAATGGATTAATTAATGACATTGCACTCAGCAAATAGGACCCTAGGAGGTGGGTACTCGAGTACTCCAGTGTAACTAAGGGGAAAGTACACAACTCCCTTGCAGAGCGGCCTGAACTAGGGGACAACGGGTACAACCAGCCCGGCAACCGCAATGTGTGTACGACCACGGGGACTTACGGAGGCCCTCGGTAGTAGGCCCTGGTCAGCCCACAAGTACTCGTGGGTGAGAGGGTGTCACGTCCCGAGAATTACGTAGCGGAAATATTTGAGAGAATTAAAGATCGATATTCCGAGACATGAACAGTTGGCAAATAAGCCTCTGGCTAGCAAGCACTAAATATGTATCACACAAACATAATAATAGGGCCCAAATAATGAACTCATTAAACTTGTATTTAATCTCAACTCATTGTTTGCAAAATAGCACTAATACAACTCTTCCATTATGGAATAACAGGACTAAGACTCAAATAAGGAAATTACATGAATTCTCACTTTCTACTACATCAATCTAACACTCATTCTAACTACTGATAGACACATAACCTGGAATTCTCTTCACTCAGACGCATTCCCATCCTCGACTTGTTCTTCCTCATGCACTTTATAGTCACCTAGAAGGTTAAAAGTAGGGAATGAGTAAACTAGCCCAGTAGGATTTATATCTCAATGTGTGGGCAATGATATAAGTGATTTTCAATTTAGAACTAGGTAAGTGCAGTTATCAAGATTTGCATATGCGAATAAAAACTCATTAAACACGATGCATGAACAAGAGATTGAATGATCATGAAGAGCAAGATCTAGAATCATATAACGAACAAGAGCTATCAATAGAGTGGCATGTAACAAGCACGCAAGATATCACTTAAATGCAATAATTGCAGGATGGCCATATCACACAAGCAAGCAAGCACAAGCACGATCACGTAACATTAATCAAGCACGAAGACACTAATGTACACCAAGGAAAGATCCACCTTGAAATGCACAATAGGACACGTGTATGTGGTTATTGTATCTAGAATTTAACACGCAAGTACTCCCAGCGTAGATGCAACGTCAGTAATCATTATACCCCATGGTTAACAGTATCTTTATGACTCTCCGTCATTGGGGCTAGATTGGAGCCCTTGGACACTCGCCGTGCCCGATCATAATCTCACTTAATTTCAAATATAAATACCCACAACCATTAATGGCCAATAATAAGAGTTTTCAATATGTAAGAAATGGAAATGTCATGTTCATGATGATGATGATGTCAAGGGTAGCAAGTCATGTTACATGATTTTATGATAACAATATCAGGGATAATTTCGGTAGCATAACGGCGAAATTTATACTTTAGTTCGCTCTTTACATTAATGGCTTAAGTCAAGGTTATGAATCACTCTCACAAGAACAAGAGAAGAAAGGAAGTGCACACTATCCTCCAGGGAACTTCAATGGTACACCAACTCGATCTCCATAAGGGAATCCACAGAGTCAGAGAATTACGAAGGTCTTAAGAGAAAGGTCACAGACTGCCGATACAGAATGACTGGCTGTGAGTTTTCAATCCCCCAAGAAAGGGCTGCCTATAAGTACAAGTGTGTAGGGCAGTACGTGTCTCAATCCACATTCCACCAGTTTAAAACAACGCGGAAAGCAAGTAACATGATGACATAAGATTGAAACATGTACTTAACTAGACATGGTTTACAGTATTTTAGGATAGCAATTATTCACTTTACAAGATAGAACAACAGATGATCAATCAATAGTTTGCAAGAATAAATCATGTCATTAAGGAGTAAATAGAATAAACTTTCACGTTGTTTATGTCTTTTCATGGATTAATAGCTTTTAAGCCGCTGAACAAACTACATACCTTAACAGAACCATGACATGCAAACCGTAAACTTTAGATCATGCAAAATAGGTCTCGGGTAGGCCTTGAAATCCGCAATGAACACAGTCGTCGCATTTAAGAAGACAGTACACGATTCAGAAACATGAGCATGCTGTAAAAGATCAAATCGCGACGGTCTATACCGTCGCCTTCATGCTTAAAACGCGACGGTCCTGCCTGTCGCATTCATAACCCGATAGGAATCATGTCGCAATCACCCTTGAATCACGACATATCGACACGTCGCATTCAAGAGGTGTTTTCAAAATAATAATATAAAAATAGAACAAAAACCCTGAGTGGGAAAACGGTCTAAATCGCGCCGTGAGGCTACGTCGCGTTCATGCATGTCACAGAAACCCACGAGGCTCACAGTTTGAGGTGTCAGATTAGTCAAGTCAAAGGCGAAATCGCGACATAGGGTACAGTCACGTTTTAGTTGAACGTGAAGGTCTTGTACGTCGCATTCACGCAAAGGAGAACACGACGTCTAGTGTCGTCGTGTTTCATGTTCTTGCCCGAAAACGATGAAAAACTATACCACGATGCATGCAACGCTTATATGTCATGATCTAGGGCTCTTGTGACAAAAGTGTGAACATGAACCTTCTGGAACAGGGAGTAGAAGAGAACTATGGCTTTGGTTTCATAGAATTTACCTCGAGATGCGTAAGAAATGACATGAACATAAAAGCCCTAAACATGCACGACTTTGGCAAAAGGCTTAATACTCCATGTACACTAGATAAAAATTGGGGAAAGCGCATGCATGTGAAAGTAGACTCGATGAACTACACGATGGTATATGATTTGATTAGGTTTGGCCTGAGATAACCTACCTTTGACTGAGATTAAGAGGAGCCTTTTGCAGGTCGATGCAGAACACAGGTGGGGAAGAAGAGCTCTGGTTGGGGGCGATTTCCTACTCCTCTAGTGCTCAAGAGTTGCTCCTCACGACCCCAACTATTGGTAAACTCATCCCCAAGGGTTTTGGGAAGAGTATTTAAGTATCTAGGGTTGTTTAGGGGTCCTAATAAACTAGGAAAGAAGGGTTTCGTTTTTAGCATGAACCCTCCATATTTTGATGATTCCCATCCCTAATAGAGTGTATTGGCCATTAAGAAACCCTCTAGTATGGTTAGGCACGAATTTGGGTTGCCATGGAAGGCTAATTGCCTTAGGATTTGCCCTAATTGCCTCTTTGTATTTTCAGCTCAATTAGGGTTACAAATTTCCATGTATTTTTCTTGCTTGATTTTATTCTTGGGCCAAAAATTGTCCATTGGCCCAAACCCGATAATGGGTTGTCAATACATGTTGTTTGAAGTCTATTTAGCATTTTTATTTGATTTATGATCACATGATCCACCCATAATAATGGTTTTCAAACTTTGTTTCCTAATTACAATAATAAGTCACTATGCATCATAAACTTGGCCAATCAGATTTTTTCGTCACATGAATTTCTTTGTGGAACATTTAGGAACATTGTTTAGGGTTGAACTATAATTTTTACGAAATTTTCGATGTGTTTTTGCACATACGATAATGGTGCGCATGTTTCTACTATTGCGATAATGTGAAAATTATATATTTCTATTTATTTTAAAACTTTAAATTACTGAATTTTCTGGTGTGCTACAGAGGGTCTCCACTACCAAGGAGGTATCCTATCTACACGAAACAGAGTGTATGCATGATCCTATGTGCACCGGGGTGCATGCAAATTCTATCCTAAACTAACAAACAGTAATTAATAGGTCTCTAATGAAGTCACGACGACCAGTTCCATCGCGACCTTATCGCGATCGAGGGCTCGGTTGCGATAACCATCGATTGCAAAAACCTACAGCTACAAGCAAATAGTGGACAAACAGACTAACCTAAGGCGCAATACAACATGGAAGAAAGTAAACAGCAAATGGAGTCTCCCTAGACAGACAAAAACTGATGCATGGGCGGAAAACAGTACTAAACAAAATGTACCTACAGTCGCGTTTGCTTCCTTCGGCGCGACACTGCCGCGTCAGCCCGACAAGTCGCGATAGGACCAGTAAACCAATAATGAAAATTAAAGGAAAACCCGAGCCCTAGTAGGGTTCTAGCATAGAAAAACATGTGTATACATGACAAAGCAAAATGGAGAAGACATAAGGATGCTTTCAGAAAGAGATCCGGATGGTGAATAGGGGGAGAACGCGTACCTGTAGTCGCGTCTGCCTTTATGGACGCGATTAGGTCACGACCGCGCGATGCGTCGTGTTAGCAACCGAGAACAGAAGGACAGAAAAACACAGAAGTAAACCTAATAGGATTCTACTAAACACATAAACACACCAACATGGTAGGCAACAAGCAAGAATCGACGAGGCTAGCAGTGAAGGTCCCCACTGTGATCACCAAAAGGTGTAATCATGGGGTTGTGCGCCCCTCAAAACACACAATATGTTTAAATATTCAAAGCATGGATTTATCGATGTGATCGCCACCTTACAAGCTGCCCTAAAATATGAATAAAACTAAGGCTAACATGCTAGGAAAAGGACTGAGAAGCGGGCACTTACTGATGTCGCGACGGGTCTCCCCGTCATGATAGGATCACTGTCGCGACGCCCTGACAGGGCGCATTCTCCTTGTCACAACGCAGATGGCCAACGCGTTCTCTACAGTGCAGGAGAAGGATGGGGGACCTTCTTCCTGCTCTCCAGCTGGCTAGAGAGAAAGAGCTCCTCATGTACCCTTGCCTAAGTACCTGCCAAAACAACGAAACAACAAAGAGAAACCCTGTTAGACCATATTAAGTGAAGTAACTATACAAAATGAAATGAAAAGGATGAGCATGGAGGGAACGAACTTGGGGGGGTGTTTAAACCCCTTGGGTTGTATAAAAACGTAGGAAAGGAAGAGATATGTCCATATCTAAAAGAAAAATAATAGCATGCATGAAGAAAATGAGAAGAGGGAAGGAAGAAAAAGCCTCAAAGGGGCGACTCCCTGGCCGTGGGGTGATGTCCTTGGTCGTGCAGCAGCCTTAGAAAAGTGTGGAAGCTGCCTCCTCAGTCACCAAGCTCCATATTTGAAGGAAAGGTCATGGCTTGATGAAGAGGATAATGAGGAAATCGGTGGAAATGGGAGAGCCACGAGCTAAGGGGAAGTTCTGGAGAGATTTTAGCAGCACTTCGTGGAAAAATGGGCTCCTCTCCTTCTACTGAAAGGGAAGGGTCACTTATATAGAGTGGAGAGAGAAAATCCCATCCATAAGTGATAATGACCAATAATAAAAAGCAAGTAAATCCGCATGGCAAGAGTCCTAGGAGGGTCCCAAGTAGGATGGAACCTCAACCACGGCTGGGGGTTGGGAGGTTGCTTATGGATGAAGATAAGGCCAATGGAGGATAAAGTGGAGGTGGTTGCAGAGGCCAGCGCATGTAGACCATGTCACGACAGGTCGTAGGGGCGCGACAAGGCTTGTCGTGACGGCCAGGGTGGTCGCGACCATGTAGGCACGTGAACAGATATGCATGGGCTGTTGCGACGACCAAGAAGGTCGCGACTTGAAGGAACGTGATGGCATGACCCATCGCGTTAAGGATGATCAATTATTTTTGAATTTTGATCAATTATTTAGAAAAATAATCGATTATTTAAGCACAAGGACTCTGAAATGATAATTGGACGAGACAAGCTGAGAATTGGGCTTTTAATGGGCTCAAACATGGCTAACATATGGGCTCAAGGTGAGAAACCAACTTGGGGTGCATTAAGAGAACAAGAAATGTGGTTCGACTTATGGGCCAGAATCGGGTGTCTACACTTGGGTGGAGGCATGTTGTGGTAAATGGGTGTATATGGGGGGTGTATGTGAAGTGGATGAATGGTGAGGTGGATGATGGATGGCATCCACTAATCTGTCGTACCTTGAACCTTGTTGATCAAATAAACCCACGATTTGGGAGTCCATCAAGTGTGCCTAGATGTAACGTCCCTGCTTATAGAGCTCTTCCATAGTGTTGATCTTGTTCATGGCCAGAACATGCTTGAATCTCGGAGTAGAGTTTGAAATAATGATCTTAATTTTCCCCGACTCTGAGAGCACATGTTGTAATCTTAAAGCCATGGACCTCCAATGGTCAGCAAATTAGGTGAAATCCTCATTAGACCTGATCTTCTCGGATGCTAGATCCGGGACGGGGAGAGATGGGTTGACATGGTCCTTGTATCTTTGAGGAATTTCTTGTGTAAGATATGGAAGTCCTCTGCCTCTCTTGGCTCTAGGGAGTAGAACCATTCAAGTGCAGGCTGTCAAGAGATTTTCTAAAGAAGAATGCCAAATAATAGGTTGTGTTGCCAACGTGAGGACTCATAGAGGAACTCTTTAACAAGAATGTAGGGATTACCCGTGCCATTGTACAGTCAGTGCGATGGCATCTCCAAGGGATATATATGAATTTTAGGGAGAGCCAGCATGGCAACAACGGGATCACCAGTGGAGTTTGAGAGTTTATTGATATTTTTCTCCATATGATTCAATTTTGTGAGAAGATCTTGTTGAATGGAAGAATTTTTCTACTGGCCATGAGGGGGAGCACATGAGGGAGGCCATGAATTAATGGACCTTCTCAAGAGTTGGTCTGCAAGGATCGGAACTCGAGAGCTAAAAGGGCCGGGGGCGGAGTGAAGGATGTACATGAGGGGGTGGCAAAGTCGCAGGAATATACAATGATGGGTTCCTTTTGGGAGAAGGAGAGGGAGGAGGAGTCACACCATCAACCAAAGATTGAATGAGATTTAACTGTTGAGGGGTGAGCTGATCTAGTGCATTCAGGACATTTTGTACACTTGAATCATGGCGGGGAGAAGGCTCTCTCTAGGTTTTGATTGGAGTTAAATGTGAGGGGATATCAAATTGGTTGGCACGTGGTGTGTGCACATAACCATATGAAGTTGATGCATGTCCCTCATGCTAGTGAGATGGACTGATATGAGATTGAAAAGATTGGCCATCTAAACTATCCTCATAGTCCACATAGTTGAAGTTGACATGATGGTATGAGTTCATTTTTAACAAGCAACAAGCAATCAATTAGTGTTGAACATAGATATAAATCAATCAATATGGTTTAAACAAGTTATGATGCTTAGGCTTGTTTTAGGAGTTTCACAATTAATTAAATGTATTTGAGAATAATGTGTCACTCCAAGTGAGATCTTAGTTGAATGGATTTGGCTTCTTCGGTGTACAACTAAACTCATAAACTCACCATGCAATGGGATATCTAAACCCGGGTCTTCAGTGTAATACAACCTGCTTAGTTCATCGTGAGGGAATCCACGGGGTACGAAGGCTTACGGAGGTCTTGGTAAAGGTCCCCTAGTCTAATGAGACAGAATGACTGAAGGAGAGGTCGCCCTTGCCAAGAAGCTGTGTGGAGCCTATGAAATGAGGGAAGGAGGTCCCTTGACCAAAAGAGATTGACTTGTATGCAACAGTTATAATACAAATGTTCTGGATAGCACAGAAGGTCGTGCTCTGTTTGCAGTGAGAATCCCGACGAACACAGCCACCGCGAATCAAACAGTGAATCGTGTCCAGTCACCTAGTCACGGATCTGAGATCCACAGAAGGCTATCAGAGCCACATCCGGTCCCTGTGAACGGAGTGCAAACAGAAAAGTGACGGCTCAAATTGTCACAGAACAAGAAAATGAATGTGACTGGATAAATGGTTAAGTATCAAAAGTGAATCGCAACCACTGTATCGGTCGCGGATTTAGAAGGCAACCCTAGAAGTGACTAAAAGCAAAAAGAGAGATATATACAAGAATCAACACACTACTTAGCATGGCAACAGGGTATGAGGCAGGGAGAAAAAGACATCTCAAATATGCGTGGATCAACTCATCATTTTTTTATTTTTCAAATTTTCTTTGAGATCTACATTGGCTAATCACTTGGAACAAGAGAGGGGAGAAAGAAGGAGAGGCATGCGAGAGTGCCAAGGAAGGGTGCCACGTGGGCACGATGGAGTGGGTAATCAAAGAAGGTGGAAAGAAGACCCACTGTAATCGCCAACTTGCAAATTGTTTCTTTTTCGTTCTGTAAGAACTACAAAGCGTTCACAAGGAAAATAATGAAGAGAAATAAAGAAAGAAGGGATATGGAGTACAACTCTTTTATGTGATCGTGATCGCTAGACACACGAGGGGTGTCAAAGGAGTATAAATAAATAAAATAATAAAGGAGTGATTGTACAATACCTTTTGAGCGGGAAGATGTGTGGGAGAGAGCGGGTTCGCTTCATCTTCTATGAGCATAGTCGCTCGTGGTAGAAGGCTCTTTCTTGATTATTACCCTAAAAAATAACACAATAAAAGAGAAGATTAACCAGAATGTGTAGTATTCAATTCTCAAAATAATGAAATAGCATGAAGAACATGGAGAAGAACACACCTTTTGTGAATTTTAAAACCCCTAGAAAATAGGTGTGTTGTGTGCATGTATGCAAAGTGTGGAATATGTGTGTGTTGATTGGATGAAGTGTGGATATTATGGACAAGAGGGAGAGTAACCATGCTAGGGATTGGAGAAGATGAATAAAAAAGTAAATGAATAAGAAAAGAGAAGGAGGTGCTTCCCCTTTGGTGATGGTAGCACAGGGAGCTACTTGCTGGAGTGTTGGAGATGTAGAGGATGCTGTGCACACTTATGATGGAGATGAAAGGTGTTGCTAGGAAGCTTGAGGCAAGAATTCGACAGGGCTTTGCCTTGAATTGGCTCTTTCAACTCACTGGACGTGGGGGTTCTCTGGGGGGCTCCAACTCTAATATCTCTCTGGAACGACGAGACATGGGAGTGTATATATAGGAGCAAAGGCTCGAGGTCTGAGGTAGACAATAAATGAATTCGCAACGAACACAGTGGTCACCTTTAAAGTTGAAACGCGATGACATGGGTAGATGCGTTCAAGGATTTTCAATTATATTGGATTCTGACTAAATTTGAATCTAAATCGCGACTAGAATGACCAATGCGGTTATGAATTTTTAAATTTTGTTTATGGAAACTTGCCAAAAGTCAAATATAGAACTTGAATCGCGACGGGGATTCCAGACGTGTTTCATGAAAAGGCAACAAGTATTTCCAAAAATTAAATAAGAAAATTACTAAGAAATATGGAAGTTGTAAATTGTGACGTATTGACCTGACGCTTTTAAGATCATCCGATGGATAATCACAACAGTTTGTCCAAATGCGAATTAGGCAATCGATGTGGACTCCAGCAATCGATGTTTGGTTACCAATCGATGCATAATCGCAATGGTTTAACATGACACATTTTGTTTGTTCTATGTCAGTTGATATGAAACGCGACTACTATATCCATCACAATTTATTTGTTCTTTATCAGTCGATATGAAGCGCGATCACTGTGTCCGTCGTGATTTAAGAATTTCTGCCCGAGCCTCCAGCAAACTTGGAAAATATGGGGAAGCACCAAGAAATGGGGGGAAGATTGAGGGAGACCCTAAATGATGGGGAAAATTACTCTCACAAGGCAAAAAGGGAGCCATTTGTGGCATTATAGAATAATTCGATATTTGCTCACGATGGTGTCAAATTTCGTGTGTCTACAACATTCAAAACATAGTCTAAAATTCATAGGTTTTACAATATGGCTCCACACCGACGCAGACAGACTAGGGAGCTGATTGAGCAATAGGGAGAGTCAGATATGCCAACTCTAGGTGAGGTTCAACAGGATGAGTCAGCAGAGGAGTCTGTAGCATAGCCTTATGAGCCAGCAGTAGTAGCAACACAAGGTGAGCAACGGCGGCAGTGGTACCAGTCCCCACAATCACAGTATGAGATAATGTTCCCTATGGTCAAGTAGATTTGGAAAGCCTTGTTCCACGTGCCATGGTAGTACGGATAGACGGCAGGGGCGGGTAGCCACCAGTACCTCCCCTAGCAGTACTAGAGTAGCAGATAGAACCACTAGTAGCACCTCAAACGTCAATCTAGGTGTACCCGGGATGGTAGAGTGAGGATGGCAGTGACTGAGGATAGGACCACCCTCCTTGAGAGGTTTTTGCATCTCTGATCGCCGGCATTCTTCAATGACCATGACCCATATAAGGCTGAGAGTTGGGCTCACGAGTTGGAGCGTACTTTTTAGACCATGGAGTGCACTGAGGAGGATCATGTGAGACTGGAGGTGTATCAGCTGAAGGGACTAGCCCATGAGTGGTGGAGAGTACAAAGGTAGACACACTTCTACGAGTAGAGGTTAGATCAGATTTCTTGGTAGCGATTTTTAGATGTCTTCCCAGATGAGTACTTCCCTCACTATGCTCGTCGTGAGAGGCGAGATCAATTCCATGAGTTGACACAAGGGGAGATGACGGTTGCACAGTATCACCATAGATTTATCCGATTGTTGAGGCATGTCCCCCATGTGGCAAGCAGTGAGCAGGCTTGTGCAGAGTGGTTTATTGCGAGACTGAGGCCAAATTTGAGGTGGGGCGTGACTGTCCACGTGTAGCACCCTGGGAGTAGCAGTGGCTAAGGCCACTGCTTTAGAGAGAGAGGCATGACAACCCCAGCACAGCAGTAGCAGCAAGGAGGAGTTTCCTCTAGGGCCACCCCGTACCAGCATCCCATCGGTAGCCGTGGTACTACAACATCTTCCTCTTCTTCGGCAGTTCAGGTCTGTGCTCGAGGTTTAGGCGCATGTCCACTCGTGGGGATGGGCAGCACCGGCTGTAGCAGAAGTGTCAGTCGAAGATGGCAGAGCAGTCGGTCCAGTAGGGAGCTGAGCGGGGGAAAGGCAGAAGGTGATCTGTTTCACTTGCAGTTTACTGGGCCACTACAGGAGGGAGTGCTTGATGGGGCAAGGGCAGCAGTATCAATAGCAGCCAACATAGTTGCAATTTGCTCAGTAGTTGCCGCAGTACCAGTACCCTCCTTAGCAGCAGGTACCGAGGCAGCAATAGCAGCAGTAGGGATAGTACTAGCAACCACAACAATTTCAGTAGTACCAGCAGCCGCAGTACCCGCCACAGTAGTACTAGCAATTGTCGCTGTCGCAGTAGCCCCAGTAGGCCCAGTAGCGTGGGCGTGGTCATGGTCGTGTGATGGCTCTTACTGGGAGGAGGCTGAGGCATCGAATCTAGTCGTAGGTACTTTGCTTATCCTTGGTAGAGCCGCCACTTGTGTTCTGGTGGATTCCAGTGCTTCACTTTGTTTTGCTTCCGAGGAGGTTAACGATTCACTCATCTGTCACACTCTTGAGAGGCAGTGTGATGTGATGATTGATCTTCCATTTGGAGATTTTATGCGCTCACTTAGTTATCTTCAGGGCATTGCAATTGAGGTTCAGGGCTACCAGTTGCCGACCAGGTTGTACACGTTGCAACTTCGTGACTTCGACGTCATCCTCAGCATGGACTAGTTGGAGGCTCACTCAACCATGATAGATTGTCAGTGGAAGACCATGTGGTTTGAGATACCTGGAATGGCTATTCCCAGCTTCCAAGGTATCCAATCTACCATTCGACCTTATTTCCTTTTATAGAGCTCGGCGTTTGATCCACGATGGTTGTGTAGCATATCTCACTTCTATTTGTTTGTCAGGGTTTGGCGAGTTGTCAATTTCTTATATACCCGTTGTATGTGAATTTTCTTATGTTTTTTTGGAGGATCTATCTGGGTTACCACCCGAGCGAGAAGTAGACTTCTCCATTGAGCAATTACTGGGAATGATGCCTTTGTCCAGGGCACCATACCGCATGGCTCCCATTGAGTTGCGTAAGTTGAAGTGCCAATTGCAGGAGTTTCTAGAGCAAGATTTTATCCGTCCGAGCCATTTTCCGTGGGGTACGCCAGTGTTTTTCATGAGGGAGAAGGATGGTAGCTTGTAGTTGTGTATCGACTATAGGCAGTTGAACCAAATGACAATGTAGAACAAGTATCCATTACTAGGATCGATATGTTGTTTGATCAGTTGTAGTCAGCTACGATGTTATAGAAGATTGATTTGAGATCAAGTTACTACTAGCTGAGGGTCAGAGAGTCAAATGTTGGCATGATAGCTTTTCGTACGAGGTACGATCACTTTGAGTTTGTCATGATGCCGTTTGGGCTCATGAATGGACCAACAACTTTTATGGACCTGATGCATAGGGTGTTCAGTGAGTATTTGGACAAGTTTGTGGTCATCTTTGTGGATAACATCTTGGTCTACTCGGATTCAAGGGAGGCAAAGAAGAATCTAAGGATTGTCTTGGAGACATTGCAAGTCACCAACTTTATGCCAAATTCGCAACTGCGAGTTCTGGCTAAGGGAGGTGCACTTTCTTGGGCACGTGATCTCAGGTTCTAGTATGGCAGTGGATCTCGCCAAGGTGGAGGCACGGTTGTCTAGGGAGCAGCCCACTTCAGTGACAGAGGTTCATAGTTTTTTGGGCTTGGCATGTTACTATAGGAGGTTTATTCAAGATTTTTCTAGGATGTTGGATCAAGCCCCAACCGTTGCACCAAAAGCTCAAGCTGATAGTGAAGGTGAACCATATTTCCTTTATGGCAGCGTAGAACCCCACGTCAACACTGTGGTTGGCCTGAGGGGCTTTGCACAGGGCGGTTAGTCCTTGCGGCAGGCTGGGCTGTCAAGCACCGATGCCACTACACACACCTGATCCCAAGCTAGCATGCAGTAACAGCGAATTCTTAAGGGAGTTGCTGGACCCCATAATCCAACAAAGTCCCCCCCAGAGACACCCGAGGGATTCGAACCCACTAGCTCACTCTAATACCACTTGTTGGATTAGGCCCCAACCGTTGCACCAAAAGCTCGAGCTGATAGTGAAGGCAGACCATATTTCCCTTATGGTAGTGCAGAACCCCACGTCAATGTTGTGGTCTGTCTGAGGGGCTTTGCACAGGGCAGTTAGTCCCCTGAAGTGGGCTAGGCTATCAAGCACTGATGCCACTACACACACTCAATCCCGGGCCAACATGTAGTAACAATGAATTCCTAAGGGAGTTACTGGACCCCATAATCCAACACAGGATAGTAGAGCCATTGACCTGACTGACCAGACTTGAGACCAGGTTTGTTTGGATAGATGATTACGAGTGGAGTTTCCATAAGCTGAAGAAGAGGTTGACTTCAGCACCTGTGCTGGTCATACGTCAGGAAGTGGAGGTTTCATGGTGTACATCGATGCTTGGAGGTCACGTTTGGGCGTGGTATTGATGCAGCATGGTAGGGTAGTTGCCTATGCTTCCAGGCAGTTGAAGAAGCATGAGGAGAACTATCCTACACATGACTTAGAGTTGGCAGTAGTGGTGATCGCTCTGAGGTTGTGGAGGCACTATTTGTATGGTGAGGTGTTTGAGATCTTCACTGATCACCAGAGTTTGCAGTATATTTCACCCAAAAAGATTTGAACCTGAGGCCGTGTAGATGGCTGGAGTATTGAAGGATTACACCCTTACCCCTTTCCAACATCCTGGAAGGGCTAAGGTCATAGAAGACACCTTGAGCAGGCAAGTTCACTTGAGTTCATTGTTGGTATGAGAGTGGAGGCCGTTTGAGGACCTTACTCATGGAGTTTTCTATCCTCGAGGTACAGAGATCATTTCAAGTTGACATTTTTCAGTTCGTCTGACGGGTGTACCGTCAAGTGCTAGAGGCACAATGTGTAGATTCAGAGTTAGAAGACGTTTTGTAGATGCCAGAGGTTGAGCTGGATGAGGACAGTGAGGTCAGATTTAGAGGTAGACTATATGTTTCCAGCAATGCACATCACACGCTATTGGCAGAGGCACCATAGATCGAGGTACACTGTACACCTGGTTCCACCTAGATGTATCATAATCTGAAAATGTTCTTCTGGTGTCCTGGGATGAAGAGGAGCCTGGCAGAGTTCGTCGCTCATTGCCTTATCTGTCAGCAGGTGAAGTAGAGCATCAGCATCCTGTGGTGAGCTTTAGTCTTTACCTATTCCCAAGTGGAAGTGGGACAACATCACCATGGACTTTGTGGTTGGTTTACCCCTTCTCCACTGAGGCATGATGGCATTTGGGTAATTATTGATCGATTGACAAAGACAACGCACTTTCTTCCAGTCAGATGTCTTGGTCAGTGGATAGGCTTGCCAAGTTGTACGTGGACTGGGTTGTTCCATTGCATGGGACCCCAATTTCTATTATTTATGATAGAGATCTGAGATTCACTTCAGGCTTTAGGAGTAGTTTTTAGAGGGCTCTTAGAACAGAGTTGAGGATGAGTTCAACATACCACCCGCAGATAGATGGTCAGTCAAATAGGACCATCTAAACTTTAGAGGACATGTTGCGAGCGTGCTGCTTGGAATGGGGTGGCATGTGGGAATTGCACCTTCTAATAGTGGAGTTTGCAATAACAACTATCACTCAAGTATTAGAATGGAACCATGCAAGACTTTGTACGGTAGACCGTGCATGACACTGCTTCACTAGTACGATGTTGGTGAGAGGAAACTTTTAGGACCAGAGATGGTACAACAGTGTGCAGATACGTTCAGATTGATCAGGTAGAGACTACAGGCAGTGCAGAGCAGACAAAAGAGTTATGCGGATGTTAACTGGAGGCTCGTTGCAGATCGAGGTAAGTGATCTTGTGCTCTTACGGGTCTCACCAACCAAGGGCGTTATGAGGTTTGGGAAGAGGGGCAAGATCAGTTCGAGGTATATTGGGCCCTTCCTCATTTTGAAGCGGATTGGCGAGGTCATGTACATGTTGTGTCTTTCAGTAGAGTTGGTAGGAGTACACTGTGTTTTTCATGTTTCGCAGCTAAGGAGATAAATTTCGAATTCATCCCACATGTTAGACTACTCACAGATTGAGGTAGCACCAGATTTGTCAGTACCCGAGCACCCAGATAGAGTCATGGACCGCAGAGTGCAGCAGTTGCACATGAGGCAGATTTCACTCATCAAGGTTGTAACACCCTTGAAATTAGCAATTTAAAATTTCAGAAATATAGAGGGATAAATTAAATAAACGTATTGGAGACTTCCAATACCATGTGTTAAGGACCTATTAATAAGATTGGGCCAATAGAGCATATTTGGCCCAAGGATATGAATGAACTAGGACAGGAATTACCCAGAAATTTATGTAAGTAATTATGCAGTAATTAGTGATGGTAATTTAGGGTTAAATTATGGATGAGTAGTCATGTAAGGTAAGCCAAACCGAACTCAATCCCAATTGTGGTTTCCTAAACCTTGGCTACCTCTTTTGGGTAGAGGAATCCCAGATTTCCTGGAAACTAGGAACAGAGCTCGTAGCCCCTTTCCTATTATCGTTAGGACTCTTAACCACATCCTAAAACTATAAGAACTCGTCCTCAAATTCTGGGGAAGGTTTAACAACGAGTTGGAGTCGTTTGGAGGCAAGCAAGAACTTATGAGGAGCAGGAGAAAGGCTGGGACCCGGAGCTTCATCCCCTGCATCTTCTGTTGCATCCAGACCATCAATGGTTTTAGATCTTCGTAAAGGTAGGTGTTCTCGGGCAAAGATTAAAGAAAACCTATACCATCATGTAGAGCATCGAGTCTATGTTCATTTGCACTTGATTTGCCTAATTTTCATGGAGTATTCATTGTGTATTGGTGATTTCCCGCAAGTCTTGCACAGTTAGGGCTTTTCCCGTTCATCTTATTGTGCACACGATTCAAGACCGAATTTGAACTGAACTTTCTTCATGAAAGTTCTTATATTTTAAGTCACGATCATCTTCTATGTTGGACATTGTGTACAAAGGTTTTTAGTTAGAGAGTTAAGAGCATGATAAGAGAGTCTCTGCTTGATACTGTGATTTCGGGTTTCACTTGATTTTTGTTCTTCACATGTTTTTCTTGGGATTCGAGACCGAATTTGATTCAAACCCTCAACATCAAAATTCTTCTACTAGTTGTCCTTTCATCTTTAATGTTTATGTTTTATCCAAATTCAATCATTAGAGAGTTTAAAGAGTTGGAAGTGAATCACTGCATGGCATGTGTTTTCGGGTTTCCACATGACTCATAAGTTTTTGTTCTGGAAGGGCTCTAGTGTCGACACTACCTCATATAGTGTCGACACACTGTCCCAAGCAGCCCAGAGAGTGTTCTGGGAAGCCCTCTAGTGTCGACACTACCTCATCTAGTGTCGACACCCTGTCCCAAACAGCCCAGAGAGTGTTCTGGGAAAGCCATCTAGTGTCGACCTACCTCATCTAGTGTCGACACACTGTCCCAGTTTTTCCCAGAAAGTTCTGGAAAAACTGATCTAGTGTCGACACTACCTCATCTAGTGTCGACACACTGTCCCATGTTTTCCAGAAGGTTTTTCTAGAACCTGTCTCTAGTGTCGACACTACTTGAACTAGTGTCGACACTACCTGACCAGTTTTCATGTTTTTTGCTTTGTGTTTGAAGCATGTGTCGACACCAGCATGGGTTGTGTCGACAATACCCTTACAAGATTTTTTTTTATATTTTGGGTCTGATCATTCATGATATCTACAAGCATGTGCATGATGTGATATAGTATGCATGGACTTAAAATAAATCAAACCATTGAAGGAAATGGTAATGATATGAATATGATTCTAATGTGTAATTTTGATTGTCCTTATGTTCATGGATTTCTTGTGATCTGCTCATGGTCAATTGATAAGATAAGAATATGATATGAATGTGGGGATAAATACTGTTAGTATGGACATTGTTAGTGGTGTTAATGTTATGATTTGCATATGAGTTTCATGGCTACATGTTTTCCGGTGTTCAATTGATTATTTGTCATATGCATACATGTTAGGAAAGTACATGTTCTGCATATGATCTGTCTTTAGAAACACCCTCATGTCAAGACATTAATGAAAATGAAACATAAGGTACGTCGTTATCCTGCCTTGTTTTTTGAGCTGTTTGTCATTCCTTGACTCTATGAATGATCATGTTCTTGTTTACTATGAGCTTGTCATTGAAACTCTGTGGCCATAATATGAATATGTTTGTTCGGCCAACAAGTGGGACTCCCGGTCCAAAACTTGATACATGCCTGTAATAGGGGCCCTGTCCGGTCCGGGGGAGGAGCGCCCAACGTACATGTTAACCGCGGGAGTATGGACTCTTGGTGCTTGGCATAGCACACCTGACATGCAAGATTGTGAAAAATGTGCCTCCTGTTTGACATGATAAGTTTGACTTTGACATGATATGATACGTTATATCTTGTGAACACATGAGCTCTGCTTGAATATGGCCTTTCTTCTAACATGATTCTATTCTTGAAATATCTGTCCATTGTATGATGGAACTCGACAATTGATTTGATATGATATCCGTTCTACTTTGCTATTCAACTTGTTAGAAAAGCATGCATTGTCAGCATTTTCATATGCATATCTGCCTATATAAAATGTTAATCATGTATACTAGTGCCCGCACGTTATTGAGATATATCCTACTGAGCTAGTTTCGTCACCCCCTATTCATCCTGCCCTTTTTCAGGTGGTGATGAAGAACCAGTGGAGTCAGATGGGACTGGGGCAAGAGTGACTATCACCCGTCCTAGAAATAGATGACAGTTAGAAATAGATTTGATAGTAGTCTATGTAATAGTGAAACTTTTCTGGAAGTTTTATTGAATGATGGACCCTTGGTTGATTCTTCTTATGTGAGGTTGTATCTAGTTGAATGGAATGAATTAAAGTATACTTTTTGGTGACCATATTATAGTCTTGAATGTGTTATTATATCGAGTTGTGACTCTGCTATTCACGACTGTGAATACTGCCGTTTGTATCGTTCACGTCCCCCGGTATTTATTCCGCTGCTAAATATTCGGGGCGTGACAGGTGGTATCAGAGCCTGAACTTTAAGGTCCAAGGGAATAGGAACATGGAATGAACTATATTACACGAGTCAAAATCTGTCGTACCTGATGTGAGCTTGGGTAGAGCCATGGGAATAAAGTCACATGTGATATATTAAGATGACTAACTCACATTATTATCTTGAAGGATTATTACCCAATGGCTGCGGAACGTGCCCAGGCTAGGGACATGCAACGAACCATACAGAACTTGACTCAGGCTATCTTACAAGCCACCCAAGGTGGAGTAATCGCAGGAGCCGGTGAGCTCCACCGGATTTTCGAACATAGATCCGCCTAGGTTTGAAGGGAGTACTAACCCAGATGTGCTGAACACTGGTTTAAAGAGATTGAAAGGATATTCAGGTTTATGCAATGCACAGACCAGAACAAGTACTCCTGGCGACTTTCCAGTTGGAAAGGATGCCAGGCATTGGTGGGTCGGTAGAAGCAACTCTAAATGGACAACAACTACAATGGGCTCAGTTCATTGAGCGTTTCAACGCCAAGTATTTTCTGAGAGGGTCTAAGAACGGAAAGCAGCCGAATTTTGCGGCTTTGAAGCAGAGAGGACTCAATGTGGCTGAGTATGAGGCCTAATTCTCTCGGCTGTCCCGATACGCTGTTCACTTGATTGGGACAGAAAGGATGAAGGCGAAACGCTTTCTGAATGGCTTGAGGCCCCAGTTCATCACCCAACTGGCCCATGGACATTCAACTTATGCTGAAATGGTTAAGAAGGCTCAACTATTAGAAGATGCCATGAGACTGCCGAAAGATTAAGGGAAAATTCGTGAAACGAGAACAAGTGTCCTTCTGCTGGGAGGTATCTCCCGCTATTGGAAGAAAAGGCCCAGTGGCGGGGTAAATGAACCAGCGGATAAAAAGCCGAAGGAGTTAGGTAAGCAAGTAATGGTGAAAACGGGAGAAAGGTGTAAACATTGTGACCGAGCTGGTCATCGGACTGAAGAATGCTGGAGAGCGCAAGGGAGATGCCTACGCTGTGGGAGTCGTGACCATAGGATCTCGGACTGCCCAATGTTTAAAGAACAAGCCCCTCAGGACAAACGTAAAAATGGACAGAAGAGGCAAGGCCGACTGCAAGCTGTCCAGGAACCAGAAACTGCTGAAGAAGGAGGTATCGTGGAAGGTACACTTACTATTCTTTCCTGACCCGCATATGTTCTCTTTGATACAGGAGCTACGCACTCCTTCATATCCAAACATTTATTGATACCCTACCGGTGAAAACCGTCCCAATGAAATCCAGAATAGTTGTGTCACCCCGATTGGTCCGGGTACCAATCTTACAAACCATATACCACCCAGTGAAGTGTTGATTGAAACCCAAAAACTACCAGCAATTTAATATGTATGGACATGGCGGGGTATGATGTGATACTGGGAGCAGACTGGATGTCTGAACATGGGGCTAGTATAAATTGCAGAAGAAGTCGGGTAACTTTTAGCCAGTACCCCAAAACTAGTATTCACAGGGAAGAAACCGCAGGAGATTGTCACTTATTCTCTGCACTACAAGCCAAAAGGATGATGAGGAAGGTTGTATGGACTTTCTTGCTGCTGTAGTCATTGCAAAGAAAGGAGTCAAAGTAGAGGACATCCATGTCGTTAGCGAATACGCTGATGTTTTTCCTGAAGACTTGCCAGGAATTCCTTCGTAGCGAGAGGTCGATTTACCATCGAATTGGTCCCTGGTACAGCACCGGTATCTAGGGCACCATATAGAATGTCCCCAGCAGAACTGAAAGAATTAAAAGGGCACTGATGGAACTGTTAGAGAAGGGTTTCATCCGACCAAGCACATCGCCATGGGGTGCACCTGTCCTCTCTTCGTCAAGAAGAAAGATGGGTCGATGAGGCTATGCATAGATTACAGACAACTGAAATCAGTTTAACCATCAGAACAAATATCCTCTGCCGAGAATTGATGAGTTGTTTGATCAATTATCTGAGCGAGATACTTCTCTAAAATAGATCTCTGATCCGGTTATCATCAATTGAGGATCAGGGAGAAGACATTCACAAGACTGCCTTCCGAAGCAGGTATGGGCATTATGAATTTATTGTTATGCCTTTTGGACTAACAATGCCCCCTGCAGTTTCATGCAGCTGATGAATAGCATTTATCGCCCATATCTTGATAAGTTTGTGGTGGTATTCATCGATGATATATTGATTTATTCCAAGACAAAGGAAGAGCATGAGGAGCTATGAGAATTTCATTGGCAGATTTGGGGAGGGAAACAACTATATGCCAAGTTAAGTAAATGTGAATTCTGGCTTGAGGAGGTATCCTTTCTAGGACATGTGGTAACCAAGGATGGTATCGCTGTTTTATCCATCAATGGTTGAGCTGTTCTGAATGGGAAAGACCGACAAGCTCACTGAGATCAGGAGCTTCCTAGGTCTAGCGGATATTACCGAAGGTTTATAAAGGATTTCTCAAGATTACAGTGCCATTAACCAAGCTGACCCGGAAGGAAAATCCTTTTGGTGTGGACTGATGTATGTGTTGGAACTTTACAACTTGAAGAAGTGTCTGACCACCTCTCCCATCCTCGCTTACCACACTGAAGTGAGGAGGATTTGAAATTTATTCAGATGCTTCTGGTACTGGACTGGGATGTAAGACCCTCGAAATTCCGTCGCAATTTTCGTGTTTGCATGTGTATGTTTGTGCTTGTGTATGTATGTACATATATCACACAGTCGTATTTAATTTTGGGGCATTAAATGTTGCATGTATTTATATTAAACGTAAAATAATGAATGTATTACATGTAGATAGTATACGTGATAATGACAATACCATAGTTATGTATATTGCATGTATATAAGCTTGGTATGCATGGTTTTCTGCATAACTTAGGGTTCTGGCCGAAGGCCCCTTTGGCGTCAACCCCAGGCCGTTGATCCAGTGTCAGCGTCCAGACCTGGACGCCAGCACTAACTCCGGCGTCCAGCGACATGGACGCCAACTTCTCTGACCTGCATGCGCAGCAGAGCTGCAAGCTTCTGAAACAAGGCAAGCTATCCATTAAGGGATGTTCCCCAACGGCTCTGAGGGTGTCCATCACCCTAGTGAGTGGAGAGAGAGACCCTCTTTAGGTCTGAACCCGAATTGGCTCTCCCCACACTTCTCATTTCACCCTTGCAAGAGGAGAAAAAGAGAAAAACCCTAGAGCATTCTGTGAGAAACCCCATCTTGGCACCCCCAAATCCGACCCCTTGGAGGTTGATCTGAAGATCTACTGCGACAAGGAGGGAGCTGAAGCAAAGGAGAAGGCTTCCCCGTCATCATCCCTCGGCGTGGAGAACCACCCAGGAGCCCGAGGAAGGCGATCTTGGAGGCACTTCTGCAACTTCTTGGAACTGCCCAAGGAGGTCTTCTTCGAGCCATAAATCCCTTGGAGGAATTTTAGAGAGGCAAGTGACCTATCTATGATGTCCCCGTATGAGTCTAGGTGGGTTTTGTTATTTTTATGGAATTTTCCTCGAGTCCTAGACCCTCCCATTCACCCAAGTTTCAGAGCTCGGGTCTGTGTTTCTGCACAGACCTGATTCGACGGCAAGGCCCCTGGACGCCCAGTTCTTCCTTGGCGTCCGTCGACCATGCCGCTGACCCTGAGTCAGCGGCCAGAGACCGCCGCCTAGTTCTTCTGGACAGAACAGTGAGCTGTTCTGTCCCTCTTATACATTAATTTCGGTATGTTTTACGTGATGAGGAATATGGTAACCTTATACCCTATGTATATTGTGTATTGTGATGTGTGGATCAATGTGGTGTATGGAATGTGGATTAATAGTATCGTTAAACTTGTGAGCATGACTTGTAGATAAATTTGCAAATCCATGTTCCATGATTAGGATTTGTTAAATGTCTTGGTTGCATTCTATTCATGAAGAATTGTGGGGCATGTATGTATGTTTTCAAATTTTGGTAATTCATGCATGCTTGCGAAATTGCTAATAAGTTCGGTAGAATAAAATGAAAGCATGCAAGAATGGTTGGTAGTGTTAATCCATAGATGTATGAATTAGGGAAATCTTGTATCCTAAATTCCTGCATGTGTTAGTAGCCTATGTTGAAACAGCAAGTGACCAAATTGCAAAATGGTTAGACCCATGTTAGCTTAAGTTGTGATAATATGCTAATTAGGTGTTTGATTTTTCCGTAAATCCTATTTAACTCAGAAAATCTGAAAAATTAAGGGTATGATCTTGAACCCGAAAACAGCATGTGGTTAAAATTTCAGGTTGTTTGGACCAGTAAATGAAAAGTTATGTATTTCCATGTGAAACGTGATAATTCGTGTATATGATCGTAATGTGATTAGATTTTGTTTAAACCCAACATGATTAGTGTGTTTACTGTGTGTTAACTTCTTGAAATTCTGTAGTACCATGTTAGGAAAAACAGAGTATCCATGTGAGTGAGTAGCGGATGAAATGTAAAGAGTTTACGTTAAAACTATGTGTAAAACGGTAAATGTGTAAAAGTGAAATTGTGCCAATGTGATACTGCTTCCGAGAAGGCAGTGGAGCCGTATCAGGGAAAGGTCCCCCTGAGAAAGTTCATTGTGTTAAGTGACCCTAAGGGCATTAGGGGGAAATCCTGGAGGTGGACAAGTACCACTGGTTAGGGTGGAGACGGTTCTCCCGGTCTGCGCAGTGCCAAGAGTCATCACTGTATTGCCTAGGTGATGTGCTATGTGTTATGTGATGTGAATGTGTATATGTCCTTCTTTGGTGGTTTGGACTATGTGTCACGGGCACCTAAAATGTGTAAATGTGAAGTGTGTGAAGTGTATGTGACCATGTGTAAATGTGTAAGTGACAATGTGAATGTATATGTGTAAAGGTAACCATGTGAAAAGAGGAAACTAGTGTAAAGAAAAATGTGAAATTCTAGATGTGTAAACGTGTTATAAAAACCATGTGAGACTAAATCTGAAACCATGTGAATTCGGATGACGCATATTATACTCTCATGTTATGTGTGCAAAAATGTTTAGAATCCATGTTAGGAACAACTAATGATATGTGTGCAAAATAGCATAATGGATTGTTCATATGATATGTTTTAAGCAACATTGTAGCTCTCATGTGTAGATTATAGCCATTGAACCATGTGAATTCAGCAACCTAAAGCATGTGAAAAAGTTATGTATGTGCTTAAGAACATGTGGAATCCATGCTAATTGTGTTCCCCTTTCATGTATGTAAATTGTCCATGTTGATAACTCTCATTTTTGATTCTTTAAAAGATTAGAGTTCATGAGTAAATTGAATAGAGACCATGTGATAGGTGAATTTTACTTTAGAAATCTGAAAGCATGAGTTATGTATAAGAGTGTAGAACTTTCATGTGAGGACTCTTGCTATACCCACGTGGGTTTGGTATAACCGTACCGTATAATGAGGGCCGTCACAGAGATGAATGTCCCAAACGATACAAACAGCTGAGATACACGCGAACATCATCAGAGTAGCGGAAGTAAAGAGAACTATCTCCATTCATTCATCATCCACATTAACATACATGAAGTTTGCAATTGTAAAAGAACTAAGAGTTCACATAACTTAAATCGCTGAAATGGAAATACATAATGTCCACATATACATTCTTTTCAGAATTTCTAATACACATTCCAAGTACATACGAATGAATACACAATCACAATGAAACTCCCACTAGCTAATCTCCGTGCTCGAGTCCGTCTCCACCATCTCCTCCAACGGTGTCGTGTCACCAACTATACCTGTACGCCGAAGCAAGGAGTGAGTCCAGGGACTCAGCAAGCAACACTATACATGATATTCACGTACAAGTCCTAGTGGTTTCTACATGCACATTTACATTTGCAATACAGCATGCTGGTCAATTCAAGTTTCAACCTAACATGAAAGTTCTACACTCTTATACATACCTCATGCTTTCAGATTTCTAAAGTAAAATTCACCTATCACATGGTCTCTATTCAATTTACTCATGAACTCTAATCTTTAAAGAATCAACATGAGAGTTATCAACATGGACAATTTTACATACATGAAAGGGGAACACAATTAGCATGGATTCCCATGTTCTTAAGCACATACATAACTTTTTCACATGCTTTAGGTTGCTGAATTCACATGGTTCAATGGCTATAATTCTACACATGAGAGCTACAATGTTGCTTAAAACATATCATGAACAATCCATTATGCTATTTTGCACACATATTCATTAGTTGTTCCTAACATGGATTCTAAACATTTTTGCACACATAACATGAGAGTAATAATATGCGTCATCCGAATTCACATGGTTTCAGATTTAGTCTCACATGGTTTCTATAACACGTTTACACATCTAGAATTTCACATTTTTCTTTACATTAGTTTCCTCTTTTCACATGGTTACCCTTTACACATATACATTCACATTGTCACTTACACATTTACACATGGTCACATACACTTCACACACTTCACATTTACACATTTTAGGTGCCGTGACACATAGTCCAAACCACCAAAGAAGGACATATACACATTCACATCACATAACACATAGCACATCACCTAGGCAATACAGTGATGACTCTTGGCACTGCGCAGACCGGGAGAACACGTCTCCACCCTAACCAGTGGTACTTGTCCACCTCCAGGATTTCCCCCTAATGACCTTAGGGTCACTTAACACAATGAACTTTCTCAGGGGACCTTTCCTGATACGGCTCCACTGCCTTCTCGGAAGCAGTATCACATTGGCACAATTTCACTTTTACACATTTACCGTTTTACACATAGTTTTACACGTAACTCTTTACATTTCATCCGCTTCTCACTCACATGGATACCTCTATTTTTCCTAACATGGTACTACAGAATTTCAAGAAGTTAACACACAGTAACACACTAATCATGTTGGGTTTAAACAAAATCTAATCCCATTACGATCATATACACGAATTATCACGTTTCACATGGAAATACATAACTTTTCATTTACTGGTCCAACGACCTGAAATTTTAACCACATGCTGTTTTCGGTTCAAGATCATACCCTTAATTTTTCAGATTTTTCTAAGTTAAATAGGATTTACGGAAAATCAAACACCTAATTAGCATATTATTCACAACTTAAGCTAACATGGGTCTAACACATTTTGCAATTTGGTCACTTGCTGTTTCACATAGCACTAACACATGCAGGAATTTAGGATACAAGATTCCCTAATTCATACATCTATGGATTAAACACTACCAACCATTCTTGCATGCTTTCATTTTATTCTACCGAACTTATTAGCAATTTTGCAAGCATGCATGAATTACCAAAATTTTGAAACATACATACATGCCCCACAATTCTTCATGAATAGAATGCAACCAAGACATTTAACAATCCTAATCATGGAACATGGATTTGCAAATTTATCTACAAGTCATGCTCACAAGTTTAAACTACTATTAATCCCCATTCACCATTACACCACATTGATCCACACATCACAATACACCATATACATAGGGTATAAGGTTTACCATATATCCTCATCACGTAAAACATACCGAAATTAATGTATAAGAGGGACAGAACACTCACTGTTCTGTCCAGAAGAACTAGGCGGCGGTCTCTAGCCGCTGACTCAGGGTCAGCGGCATGGTCGACGGACGCCAAGGAAGAACTGGGCGTCCAGGGGCCTTGCCGTCGAACAGGTCTGTGCAGAACACAGACCCGAGCTCTGAAACTTGGGTGAATGGGAGCGTCTAGGACTCGAGGAAAATGTCCATAAAAAACAAACAAAACCACCTAGACTCATACGGGGACATCATAGATAGGTCACTTGCCTCTCTAAAATTCCTCCAAGGGATTTATGGCTCGAAGAAGACCTCCCTGGGCAGTTCCAAGAAGTTGCACAAGTGCCTCCAAGATCGCCTTCCTCCGGGCTCCTGGGAGTTCTCCACGCTGAGGGGGATGACGGGGAAGCCTTCTCCTTTGCTTCACTCCCTCCTTGTCGCAGTAGATCTTCAGATCAACCTCCAAGGGGTCGGATTTGGGGGTGCCAAGATGGGGTTTTCTCACAGAATAATTATCTTTTCCTCCCAAAAGGAATTAACCTGAGGCAGAGAAGATGGATTGAGTTCTTGAAGGACTATGACTTCGACCTTCAGTATCATCCTGGAAGGCGAATGTCGTAGCGATGCTCTTAGTAGAAAGAGGTCTTCGCTCCAGCAGGATTGGAAGATGTTGGAAGATGCAGCGTGCTCTATGCCGAGTTAGAGCCATCGTTGTGTCAGGCTTTTGTAGCTCAGCTATCCCTTAGATCCTCAGTCTTGGATGAGGTGATTGAGCAGCAGAAAGCCGATCCTAGATTGTTAGAGTTATGGGTAAGGCGGGCATTGCTCGTGATGAGGACGGTGTGATTAGATTTCAGCACCGTGTTTGTGTCCCCGATGTGGTAGATGTCCGTGAGCATGTGTTAGCGGAGGCTCATAGATCGCGTTCTCTATTCATCCGGGTAACACTAAGATGTATCAGGATTTAAAGAGATCATTTTGGTGGTCCGGTATGAAGAAGGATGTTGTGATTATGTGTCTAGATGTCTAGTATGTCAGCAGTGAAAGCCGAGCGGCAGCGACCATCTGGCCTTATGCAGAGATTGGATATCCCAGTATGGAAGTGGAAGCTGTCACTATGGATTTCGTATCGGGTTTTGCCTCGATCTAGAAGGGGCAATGACTCGATTTGGGTAGTTGTAGATAGATTCTCGAAGACTGCTCATTTCTTGCCTATGAAGAGAAGCATCAGTAGAGAGTTTAGCTAGATTGTATGTTAGTGGTATCATTAGATTGCATGGTGTGCCGAAGTCGATCATTTCGGATCGAGATCCGAGATTTACTTCGAGATTGTGGAAGGGTCTTCAGGATGCGTTAGGTTCGGAGCTTAAGCTCAGTTCGGCGTTTCATCCCCAGACCGATGGACAGTCCAGAGGACTATCCAGACGCTCGAGGACATGTTGAGACGTGTGTTCTGGATTGGAAGGATGATTGGGAGCGTCATTTACCTCTTGTGGAGTTCGCATACAACAACAGCTTTCATGCTAGTATTGTATGGCTCCATTCGAGGCGTTGTATGGTAGGCCCTGCAGATCTCCTTTATGTTGGGAGAGGACTGGTGTTAGGCAGTTGATCGGACCAGAGTTGGTTCAAGAGACTTCGGATAAGATTCAGCTTATCAGGAAAAGGCTTGTTGCGGCACAGGATAGGCAGAAAGTTATGCCGACAACAGAAGAAAGGATTTAGAGTTCGAGGTTGGCGATCATGTCTTCTTGAAGATATCGCCTACTCAGGAGTTGTCAGATTTGGCAGGCATAGCAAGCTGAGCCCTAGATTCATTGGCCCATATGAGATTCTCAGACGTTTGGGCAACGTGGCGTACGAGCTAGCATTACCTCCGGCTTTGGCTAGCGTTCACATCGTTATTTCACTCACGTATCTATGCTTAGAAGTATGTCCGAGATCCATCTCATGTGATTAGTCATGAGCCCGTGGAGATCCAGCCAGATCTTTCGTATGTCGAGCAACCAGTAGCTATTCTTGACCGGAAGGTTCAGCATCTCCGGAACAAGAGTATCGCGTCGTGAAAGTTCTATGGCGGAACTTCTCACGTGAGGAGGCTACTTGGGAGCTTGAGGACGCGATGAGAAGAAGTATCCCCTTTTGTTTGAGTAGTGTCGTTCTAACTTCGAGGACGAAGTTTCTTTAAGGGGGAGAGGGTGTAAGACCCCTCGAAATTCCGTCGCATTATCGTGTTTGCTGTGTATGTTTGTTGTCTGTGTTGTATGTATGTACATAATTACGTAGTATTAATTTGTATAATTAAATGTGCATGTGTTTATATTTAAACGTAAATAATGAATGTATTACATGGTGATATGGATACAATACCATAGGTATATGTGCATGTATAGCTTGGTA
>JACBKR010003802.1:0-27386 GCA_014218235.1 Colocasia esculenta
TGTAAATTGTTCATGTTAATAGCTTTCACGTTTTGATTAAAGTTTCATGAGTAAATTGAGTAGAGACCATGTGATAGGTGAACTTTATTTTAGAAATCTGAAAGCATGAGTTATGTATAAATTGTAGAACCATCATGATAGGTTGAAAACTTGAATGGACTAGCATGCTATGTGTTGCTAATTGTAATGTGCATGTAGAAACCACTAGGACTTGTACGTGTATATCATGCATAGTGTTACTTGCTGAGTCCCTGGACTCACTCCTTGCTTCGGCGTACAGGTATAGTTGGTGACACAGTACCTTCGGAGGAGGCAGCGGAGACGGACTCCGAGCGCGGAGACTAGTTAGCTAGTGGAGTTTTATTGTGATTTGTGTATTCATAGTATGTACTGGAACATTGTATTAGAATTAATATGAAGGGAATGTATTATGTGGACATTATGTACTTTCATTTCAGCAAATTAATTTATGAGAACTCAGTTCCTTTTTGCAAATTGTAAATGCATGTATGTTAATGTGGATGTTGAATGAATGAATGGAGATAGTTCTCTTTACTTCCGCTACTCTGTTATTTATATTCACGTGTATCTCAGTTGTTTGTATCGTTGGGTAAATGTCCCACTGTGAGGACCCTCGCTATGCCGACGTGGGTCGGTATGACCGTACCAGTATAGAGAGGGCCGTCACAGAGATTGGTATCAGAGCGACCGGTTGAGATTGCACATGAATATACCTAAGTCATCATCCCCATTGCATGCTAAGTATGTCCACGTGTGTAGAAAACACTAAGAATAAGTGAAAGATAGATAAGAAGATGGTTAGAGAACCTAGTAACCTAGCTCTAATGGTGGCTGAAATTTTATTACAGCCATGGCTTCACGTGGACGACGTGGATGTGCGTCAGCTCGCGACGACGAGCAGAGGCGTGAGGAGCGGGCAGAGCAGCAGGCCCCGACCCCACAGGGTCCTGTGCTTCCCCCACCACCGCCAGTGGATTATGGAGTGTTCATGCAAGGTCTGGTGCAGGCCATGCAGACGCAGGCCCACACCCAGGCAGCACTCCAGCCCAGTTGGAGGCCCAGGTAAAATAATAAAACAACTTAGTAGTCTGCTAATTGAATTGTATGATATTGTGTTTATTATATATTGCTTGTTGTTTAATGTAGCAGGCTCAGGCCCCAGCTCAGGACCATGGTGGACCTTCCATCATGGAGCGATTCAAGAGAATGGCCCCACTCTCTTTTAAGGGGGAGAGTGATCCGCTATTAGCAGAAAGCTGGATGAGGGAGATAGAGAAAATCTTCCGAGCTATCAGGTGTCCTGACGAGGACAAGGTGACCTTAGCCACCTACATGCTACAGGTATGTTTTGTTATGCTTGCATGATTGTTTGTCAAGTTAGAATTTGTTAGTTAGAAGCTTACGAAGGTGTGTTGCAGGAGAGAGCGGATGTATGGTGGTCCTCCCTACTGCGTACGCGCTTCGAGGACGGAGCAGTAGATGTGGCATGGGACGCGTTCGTGAGGCTCTTCCGAGCCAAGTTCGTCCCAGAGCACATTCAGGACAAGATGGAGCAAGAATTCCTTTTCCTGACGCAAGGATCAATGACCGTCCTGGAATACGAGGCAAGGTTTTCTGAACTCTCTAAATATGCACCGCACATTGTGGAGAATGAGCGCAGGAAGACCAAGAAATTCGTGATGGGTCTCAAACCATCACTGAGGACGAGGCTCGTGGCGTTCGACCACGCACACACTAGACGAGGCCCTCAGCGCAGCCTGCAGACAGGAGGGAGAAATGGAGCAATATCTGGAGGAGAAGAAGGCTTCGCAGAAGAGGCCGGCAGCAACTTTCCAGAGGCAAGATAAGAGGAAGACGGTGTACCAGACACCGCAGAAACCAATGACAGTCGGCAACTCTCAGGTACCCTCTGTACGTTCCCCCGTGTAAAGAAGGAGTGTCCCCATTGTGGGAAGACCCATGGAGGTTCCGAGTGCTGGTTAGTAGCGGGTAGATGCTTAAAGTGTGGCAGCAGCGACCATAAGATCAAGGACTGCCCAAGACTTCAGCAAGGAGCTCAGCGTGGAGCGCCAGTACCAGCAGTAGCGGCAGCCGCGCCAGCTACAGGACGACCCGAAGGCCTCGAGCCCCAGCTCGAGTGTTTGCGTTAGCTCGTGAGGACGCCGAGCAGGCGGAGCATGTCACCGAAGGTACAGTTTTACTTTTCGGTGTGCACGCTCGGGTTTTGTTTGATACGGGTGCTACACACTCGTTCATTTCCGAGCGGTTCGCTAGGCAGTTAGCCCTAGAGTCAGGCATAGAGCTGAGGAGTTAGAGGTTCCTTTGTCCGTGCACACCCCTGCGGGTACGGTATCGACTAGGAAGTGCATTCCGTCTTACCCGTGTGCATTGAGGATAGATTCCTAGATGGGTGCTTCTTCTTGCTAAAGATGAAAGACTATGATTGCATCTTGGTCTGGATTGGCTAGAGGAGCATTATGCGTTAGTGATTGTCGTAGGAAGAAGATTGTCTTCCGCATTCCTGGCGAGGACGAGTTCTCTCATCCCTTGCCAAAGAACTTAGAGGGAAGTTAGTTATCTCTGCCATGAAGGCGATGCGCATGGTGAACAAGGGCTGTGACGCATTTCTAGCCAGCGTTATGCTAGTACCCGACTGGTTCGTCACTGACTCTTGCAGAGATCGATGTGGTGCAGAACTTCCCAGATGTCTTTCCCGATGACTTGTCTGGATTGCCACCCGATAGGGAGATAGAGTTCACTATAGAGTTGCTTCCTGGCACCTCTCCTATCTCGAAGGCCCCATATAGGATGGCACCTGCAGAATTAGCCGAATGAGGAAGCATTGCAAGAATTGCTCGATAAGGGATTTATTCGCCCTAGCGTTTCCCCTTGGGGCGCACCTGTATATTCGTCAAGAAGAAGAGACGGGTCACTTCGGTTGTGCATTGATTATAGGAAGCTAAACCAGGTGACTGTGAAGAACAGGTATCCTTACCTCGGATTGATGATTGTTTGACCAGTTGCGAGAGGCATCAGTCTTTTCCTAGATTGACTTGCGATCTGGTTATCATCAGTTGAGGATTAGGAGAGAGGATGTGTCCAAGACGGCGTTTAGAACCCGTTATGGACATTATGAGTTTTTGGTTCTTCCCTTCGGATTGACCAACGCCCTGCAGCGTTCATGGATCTCATGAACCGGTGTTTAGTCTGTATTTAGATAGCTTTTTGTTGTTGTTTTTATTGACGTGTTGGTCTACTCTCCGGATGAGACCACGCACCGTCAGCATTTGAGGTTAGTGTTAGAGGTTCTTCGTGAGCACAAGCTGTATGCGAAATTCAGCAAGTGCGATTTTTGGTTGCGCGAGGTTCATTTCCTCGGGCATGTCATCTCCGGCGCTGGTGTAGCTGTTGATCCAGCGAAGGTCCAGGCAGTCATGGATTGGGAGATTCCAGGACCCCTTCGGAGATTCGTAGTTTCATTGGGTTAGCTGGTTATTACCGGCGATTCATTGAGGGTTTCTCATCCATCGCCGCCCCTTTGACAAAGCTGACCCGGAAAGGTGAGAAGTTCGTATGGTCTGAGGCTGTGTGAGCGTAGCTTTCAGCTATTGAAGGCTAAGCTTACTTCTGCTCTCGGTTTTGGTATTGCCTAGTGGTCTAGAGGGCTTTGCCATTTATACGGATGCATCTCAGGTTGGTTTGGCTGTGTGCTCATGCAGCAAGAGAGGGTAGTAGCTTATGCTTCTCGTCAGTTGAGGAGCATGAGAGGAACTATCCGACTCATGATTTGGAGTTAGCAGTTGTGGTTCATGCACTAAAGATCTGGAGGCACTATCTTTATGGTGTCAGATTTGAGGTGTTTACCGACCACAAGAGCTTGAGGTATCTTTTCTCCCAAAAGGAATTAAACCTGAGGCAGAGAAGATGGATTGAGTTCTTGAAGGACTATGACTTCGACCTTCAGTATCATCCTGGAAAGGCGAATGTCGTAGCGGATGCTCTTAGTAGGAAGAGGTCTTCGCTCCAGCAGGATTGGAAGATGTTGGAGGATGCAGCGTGCTCTATGACCGAGTTAGAGCCATCGCTGTGTCAGGCTTTTGTAGCTCAGCTATCCCTTATCCTCAGTCTTGGATGAGGTGATTGAGCAGCAGAAGGCCGACCCTAGATTGTTAGAGTTAGTGGGTAAGGCGGGCGTTGCTCGTGATGAGGACGGTGTGATTAGATTCAGCACCGTGTTTGTGTCCCGATGTGGTAGATGTCCGTGAGCATGTGTTAGCGGAGGCTCATAGATCGCGATTCTCTATTCATCCGGGTAACACTAAGATGTATCAAGACCTGAAGAGATCATTTTGGTGGTCCGGCATGAAGAAGGATGTTGCGGATTATGTGTCTAGATGTCTAGTGTGTCAGCAAGTGAAAGCCGAGCGGCAGCGACCATCCGCCTTATGCAGAGGATGGATATTCCCGTATGGAAGTGGGAAGCTGTCACTATGGATTTCGTATCGGGTTTGCCTCGATCTAGAAGGGGCAATGACTCGATTTGGGTAGTTGTAGATAGATTCTCAAAGACTGCTCATTTCTTGCTATGAAGAAGAAGCAGTCAGTAGAGAGTTTAGCTAGATTGTATGTTAGTGGTATCGTTAGATTGCATGGTGTGCCGAAGTCGATCATTCGGATCGAGATCCGAGATTCACTTCGAGATTGTGGAAGGGTCTTCAGGATGCGTTGGTTCGGAGCTTAAGCTCAGTTCGGCGTTTCTCCCCAGACCGATGGACAGTCCGAAAGGACTATCCAGACGCTCGAGGATATGTTGAGAGCGTGCGTTCTGGATTGGAAGGATGATTGGGAGCGTCATCTACCTCTTGTGGAGTTCGCATACAACAACAGCTTTCATGCTAGTATCGGAATGGCTCCATTCGAGGCATTGTATGGTAGGCCCTGCAGATCTCCTTTGTGTTGGAGGAGACTGGTGATAGCAGTTGATCGGACCGGAGTTGGTTCAGGAAACTTCGGATAAGATCCAGCTTATCAGAGAGGCTTGTTGCGGCACAGGATAGGCAGAAGAGTTATGCCGACAACAGGAGAAAGGATTTAGAGTTCGAGGTTGGCGATCATGTCTTCTTGAAGATATCGCCTACTCGAGGTGTTGTCAGATTTGGCAGGCATAGCAAGCTAAGCCCTAGATTCATTGGCCCATATGAGATTCTCAGACATTTGGGCAACGTGGCGTACGAGCTAGCATTACCCCCAGCTTTGGCTAGCGTTCACCCCGTATTCCACGTATCTATGCTCAGGAAGTATGTCCGAGATCCGTCTCATGTGATTAGTCATGAGCCAGTGGAGATCCAGCCAGATCTTTCGTATGTTGAGCAACCAGTAGCCATTCTTGACCGGAAGGTTCAGCATCTCCGGAACAAGAGTATCGCGTCGGTGAAAGTTCTATGGCGGAACTTCTCACGTGAGGAGGCTACGTGGGAGCTTGAGGATGCGATGAAGAAGAAGTATCCCCTTTTGTTTGAGTAGTGTCGTTCTAACTTCGAGGACGAAGTTCTTTAAGGGGGAGAGGGTGTAAGGCCCTCTATTTTTCGTCGCATTATTTGCAATTTATGTGTGTATGTTTATACTTGTGTATGTATGTACATAATTACGTAGGTATTAATTAGTATAATTAGTGTATGTGTGTTTTATATTAAACGTAAATAATATATGTATTGCATGGTGATAGTATGTATACGATACCATATGTATATTGCATGTACATGAGTTTGGTATGCATGGTTTTCTGCATAATTTAGGGTTCTGGCCGAATGCATCTTGGCGTCAATCTCAGGCCTTTAGGTGGAGTCAGCGTCCAGACCTGGACGCCAACACTAACTCCGGCGTCCAGCGATATGGACGCCAATCTCTCTGGCCTGCATGCGCAGCAGAGCTGCTGTCTTCTGAAGCAAGGCATGGCAACCATTGGGGGATGTCCCCCAACGGCTCTAAGGGTGTCCCATCACCCTGGTTAGTGGGAGAAAGACCCTCTTTAGGTCTGAACCCGAAATGGCTCTCCCCCACTCTCCTCATTTCACCCTTGCAAGAGGAAAGAAGAAGAGAGAAACCCTAGGTGAGCTGTGAGGAAAAACCCATTTTGAACCCCCAAAATCCGACCCCTTGGTGGTTCACTTGGAGATCTTCTGCACAAGGAGGAAGCTGAAGCATAGGGGAAGGCCTCCCCATCATTCCCTTGGCGTGGAGATCACCCAGGAGCTCGGAGGAAGGCGTTCTTGGAGGCACTTCTGCAACTTCTTGGGACTGCCCAAGGAGGTCTTCTTCGAGCCATAGATCCCTTGGAGGAATTTTAAAGAGGCAAGTAACCTATCCTTGATGTCCCGTATGAGTCTAGGTAGGTTTTGTGATTTTTATGGAATTTACCTCGAGTCCTAGACCCTCCATTTCACCCAATTTCAGAGCTCGGGTCTGTGTTTTCTGCACAGACCTGAGTAGACGGCAAGGGCCCTGGACGCCCAGTTCCTCCTTGGCGTCCATCGGCCATGCCGCTGACCTTGAGTCAGCGGCCAGAGACCGCCGTTGAGTTCTTCTGGACAGAACAGTGAGCTGTTATGTCCCTCTTATACATTAATTTCGGTACGTTTTATGCGATGAGGATATATTGTACACCTTATACTCTATGTATATTGTGCATTGTGGTTGTGAATGGATGTGGTGTGGTGGTGAATGTGGGGTAATGATATTTGTAAACTTGTGAGCATAACTTGTATAAATTTTGCAAATCAATGTTCCATGGTTAGGATTAGTTGAATGTCTTGTTTTCAGTCTATTCATGAAAATTGTGAGGCATGTATTGTGTGTTCTGAAATTTTGGTAATTCATGCATGCTTTGGAATGTTAATAAGTCGGTTCGGTAAGAATAAAAACATGCGAACATGATTTGTGGTAATGATTTATAGATGTATGAATTAGGATGATGTTGTATCTAAATTCATGCATAGGTTAGTAGTCTCTGTGCAAAACAGTAAGTGGATAAATTGCAAATTGTGTTAGACCCATGTTAACTCACGTTGTTAATAGCATGCCAATTGGTGTTTCATTTTCTGTAAATTCCATGTAACTCAAAAAATCTGAAAATTGAGAGTATGATCATGAACCCGAAAACAACATGTGGTTAAAATTTCAGGTCATTTGGACCCGTAATTAAAAAGTTATATGTATTCATGTGAAATGTGAATAATTCGTACCTATGATTGTAATGTGATTAGATTTTGTTTAAATCAGCATGATTAGTGTGTTTACTGTGTGTTAAACCTTGAAATTCTGTAGTATCATATTAGGGAAAAACAGAATGTACATGTGAGTGAAAAAGTGAATGAAATGAGATGAGTTATGTGTAAAACCATGTGTAAAACGGTAAATATATAAAAGTGAAACTGTGCCAATGTGATACTGCTTCCGAGAGGGCAGTGGAGCCGTATCAGGGAAAAGTCCCCCTGAGAAATTTCATTGTGTTAAGTGACCCTAAGGGCATTAGGGGGAAATCCTGGAGGTGGACAAATACCACTGGTTAGGGTGGAGACTTGTTCTCCCGGTCTGCGCAGTCCAAGAGTCACCATTGAATTGCCTAGATGGTGTCTAAGTGTTATGTGAATGTGAATGTGTCCTTCTTTGGTGGTTTGGACTATGTGTCACGGCACCTAAAATATGTGTAAAGTGTATGTGACCATGTGTACATTTGTAATTGACATGTGAATGTGTAGTGTAATGTGTAACCATGTGAAAAGAGGAATTGTGTAAGAGAAAATGTGAAATTCTAGATGTGTAATGTGTTATTGAAACCATGTGAGAGAGTAAAAATCTGAAACCATGTGAATTCAGAAAATGCATGTTATCATTCTCATGTTATGTGTGCAAGAATGTTTAGAACCCATGGTAGGGACAACAAATGAATATGTGTGTAAAATGGCATGATGGATTGTTCATATGATATGTTTTAAGTAACATTGTAGTTCTCATGTGTAGGTTATAGTCTTTGAACCATGTGAAATCAGCAACCTAAAGCATGTGAAAAAGTTATGTATGTACTAAGAACATGTGGAATCCATGCTAATTATGTCCCCGTTCATGTATGTAAATTGTTCATGTTAATAGCTTTCACGTTTTGATTAAAGTTTCATGAGTAAATTGAGTAGAGACCATGTGATAGGTGAACTTTATTTTAGAAATCTGAAAGCATGAGTTATGTATAAATTGTAGAACCATCATGATAGGTTGAAAACTTGAATGGACTAGCATGCTATGTGTTGCTAATTGTAATGTGCATGTAGAAACCACTAGGACTTGTACGTGTATATCATGCATAGTGTTACTTGCTGAGTCCCTGGACTCACTCCTTGCTTCGGCGTACAGGTATAGTTGGTGACACAGTACCTTCGGAGGAGGCAGCGGAGACGGACTCCGAGCGCGGAGACTAGTTAGCTAGTGGAGTTTTATTGTGATTTGTGTATTCATAGTATGTACTGGAACATTGTATTAGAATTAATATGAAGGGAATGTATTATGTGGACATATGTACTTTCATTTCAGCAAATTAATTTATGAGAACTCAGTTCCTTTTTGCAAATTTTAAATGCATGTATGTTAATGTGGATGTTAAATGAATGAATGGAGATAGTTCTCTTTACTTCCGCTACTCTGTTATTTATATTCACGTGTATCTCAGCTGTTTGTATCGTTGGGTAAATGTCCCACTGTGAGGACCCTCGCTATGCCGACGTGGGTCGGTATGACCGTACCGGTATAGAGAGGGCCGTCACATCTCTCCTCTCTTTGATGGGACAAGACAAGCCTCTCTTTCTCTCTTTTCTCTTCTCTCTTTTCTTCTCTTATCCTCTCTTGCTTGCTTTCTTCCTGTCGGTGGGCTTCACGGGTGGAGCTTTGAGCAGAAAACGCACAGGAGCTCCTCCTTGCTTCTGCTGGTTGCTTCCTTCAGAAGACCAGAAAATCAGACCAGCCTCTCCTCTCTTCTTGGCCCTTCACGTAACCCCCCTTTTTTTCTCCTCTTCCCCAAGCCTTCTAGAAGAGAAAAATGGCCCTAACAGGTTCCTGGCGCAGCAAGGTGGCAGGCCACCTTTTCCCATATCCGGAACTCCCTTTTGGGAGGTGTTACCAAAGCTTATCCTCACCTCCCCTTTATGGGATGAGATAAGGCTGTTGCTTCATGGGCCCTTGAAACCCCTTAGGTGGCCCCTTTGATTTTTTTGCTCAGCCCACACAGGGCTCAGATGAGGGGGAGCCGGCGGTGTAAAGTTGATAGGCCGGCTGCATGGGGGCCCAATAGCAGCTTTGGGGTGTCCACAATTCCCCCACAGTCACTTTCAAACCATTAATGTTCCAATCCAAGGGCTGCTGAGCCAGTGGACAGGAATTGTGTTTAGACAGTGTTTGGTGGGGGTGACCTTTCCCTGAAGGTTGAGCATAATTCTCTTCCTACCTGAAATCTTTGCTTCTCCTTTCATGGTGATGTATCCCAAAAAAAAAAATCTTATTTAAAGGACAACATTGTATATGCCCAGAATAAACTCTTCCCTAGCAATCATCCAAAGGTGAAATAGTCCTAGTGGTGTGCAAAACATATTCTCCTACTATTCATTTAAGAGGGAACATTATGTGCATCATTAGAAGCAAGTCATGAAAGATTTCATTGTGGTTTCAGGTGAACACTCCAAATTTTTACTGAATCAGTCTGTCTAGAATCTGGGATGTGGATGTCAAAAGTGACAACTAATCACACTGAAATAATTATATCAAACTGAAATCAATTTTCATCATGGCATTCACCAAAAAAAAAAACTACAACTACCATTCATGTTACTTACCAAAATGGTGGAGGTGAAGATCAATCATCCTCAAACTCAACTTGTTACATGTAAAAATGTAAATAACATCAGAGTTGACAATTAGCAACATATAAATAAGAATGAGATAAATATAAATAAACTTACATTCTCTGAACCATATTATGTGACTCCCAACAGCATCGTTCATATTTTTTCTATCTGCATCTTAATTTGATAAACAAAGATGCAGTCGGGTCATGGGCTATGAGTATAGAAACCTCATAGTACTCACCACCTAACTTCTTCCCCATGACCACATTATCATTATCATCAGACATTAGAATGCCGCTGGCAACTACTTGTCCAGAGAAATTTAGAATCCTCACCCTTCTCCCCGCCAATGAATCCTGTTAATTTTTTGATATAGATGTCAATATACATGCATTCCAACATATTAAATCAGTTAGATTTCGTTACCTTGTTCTTTGAGCATGACTAACACTTGCAGAACTTTGCACAAGTATATAGATTGTCAACATTAAGCAATTTTAATATTGAAGTATGTCAACAGAACTCATTACCTCATTATTGCCACGAAACTTAATTTTTTTCATTCTTTCTTCGAGAGCATCATTTTTTTCTTTTAGGCTTTCATTGTCCTGACGCAGCTTTTGTTCACTTCTTGAACCCCCACAAGCTCTTTGGGGTAGGACCCGTGCTTATGCCACGGATTCTTCCAGTTATGTCCCATCCCATAACTTGCTCATAAGCATCCCCCATGCTTGCAATTGAGCTTGATGTACTTGATTGCTGCGTCAGCTTAATGTCTCGAATTTTATCCTACAATTTGAATGAAAAAAATAGGAAATTACAGCACTATCATAAAGAGAATTATGTGAACATTAGAATATCCATACATAATGAGAATTATGTGAACATTAGACAATTAACAAATCTAATTAATTATACAATCATTGCAGCACTCTCTTCATTAACTGCACCGCCAGATTTCTTCATACGGGTCCTTATGAATAGTCCCTAAGATCAAGAGTGGCCCCAGTTTTTAGAAACTACAACATTGTACAGAAGTTAACTTAGACAAACAAATTATTTTGAATAGATGAACTGAGATGCTATGTTGAGTATATATGTACCTCCTCTTGATATATGTCAGTAAAACTTTTACTACCAGCGCAGTGAAAAAATATGTGTTTGGACTTATTTTGCTTGTTTATATCACTGCATTTCTATAAATCAAAATGACAACTGTTAGAATAATTATGGATATTAATGTATAAAGACTAATTGTAATCCAATTCCAATTACCTTGAATTCCTCCAAAGATCATATCTGACAAGATTTTTCCATTGATCTTTAACTACTCTTGTGTCTGAACATGCAAAGTGTTGTTGCGTTTTTTGATATGGCTTGAAGAACTTCGTTCTCAAGTCATACTTCCAAGACCTCCATTTCTGATCTAGATCCTTCATTACAAAATCATGCAAGCTGATGGGAACATCAAATTTTCTCTGCATTTTTAAAATAATAGTTAGATGTAATCAAGTGGAATAGAACATTAAACAAACACATGTATTACATCACCTGGATAAAATCCCAAACATTGTCCTTGTTAGACGATGGCATTACCCTCCAAGAAATGCAATCGATTGGCAGTTTATCCCCCATCCTTGAGACAGTGTCCAAAAATTGTTTCAGTAGCTACCCCCCCCCTCCTAGTGGCTGCCCCAACTGATTAACATTCACTGATATGCATTCATTACTTTGCAATCCATGTACAAATCTTAACATTGTTGGGCCTCTCTTAACCACCTTAGAAGTGGAAGCAGACTGAGCATCTATGTGAATTCTTTTCCCTTGCAGGTCCTCTCTAAATTTTCATACTCTTCTCTTGAGAACCAATCAGCTGTGAGCTGCAAAAAACAAACAAACAAAACATTGATCATATTCAACCATTGAACAAAAGTACATACATAGTGTCAGAAAAAAACAACTTACAAAAGATGGGTAGTCATTTGTGCCAAAGGATGCAGGAGCAGCGAGTATGAACGGAATATAAAATAAAGAATCATATTTTCCTATTTTCGGAGTTCCTACTGCTCGGCCGGTGAGGGACTGGTAATCCCTACTGGGCCTCATTCGCGAGGCTCACTCCCCCTACTTCCTTTAGCTAGGGGCTCATCGTCGCGGGAGGTCGTTGTCGGACGGGTTGCACAGGCGGCTGTGGCGCTGTGTATGTTGTCAGCAGCAGTGAGAGCGAGTGTTGTGAGCTCTTGTACCCGAGTGAGCTGATAGTTGTGTTTTGCAAGTCCTCGGGATATGCCCCTTAAGGACTGCACATTTCTTCTTGTACCTGTGCTTTTGCTTGGGACACGTTGTACAGACCTTTGTATAATGTACATATTGTTATAGTTATTTAATTCAGTACATATCTCACTAGACTATTTCTTCTAACCCTTCCGGATCTTCAAATCCATGGGTGGCGACGCAAACTTCGGGGTCACTGGCGGGGTCTAGGAGGTCGGGTCGTTACAGTTGTATGGCTTGCAAAGACGTTGTGGCAGACTTGTACCACCAGCAGTTGAGTTGTAGTCGTGTTGTGTGAGCTTGTGCTCCCTCGGGGTATGTCCCAAGTGTAGACGCGAGATTTGGCCCATCTCCGCGTGGTTTAGTAGCCAATAAGGCACGTTTGACCATTTGTTGACTTGCCTCGGATCCCATGTAGATGGCAGCATCGACTGCCACTGACTCCCTGTTGGTGGCAAGGTCTCTGGACGTCTATTATTGTTGGCGTCCACTTATGTTGACGCCTGCATGGGGTTGGCGGCAGGATCGTTGGACGTCAACCTGGGTTATCTGTCTGTGCAACTGCCCGAGATTTCAGCCCACTAGCGTCATTCTCTTGGCCATGCAACGCATATAGCTATTCCCAATGGGTATATGGGCCACCTTAGCCCCCATTGACCCAGTAAAAATCCTACTTGGCCGCTTCTCATTGGTTGGAGCTTTAATACATGGATTGCCAAGTGTGCAAGTGTGTTTCTTCACACTTAGCATCCTAGGCATCCTAGATCTGACCCCCACTGTCTATATAACTCACCCTCTGGCCTTCTAAACAGGGGGAGAGAGGCTGGACGTCCACACCATGTTACTTTGAGAGAGGAAAGAGAAAATTGCAACCAAGCTCACACCCTTCCTTCTCATCTTCTTCTCATCATCTGGGCGTCTAGGAGGCTTCACCAAGGATTGGAGGAGCTCACATAGGATCAACCACGACCAGAAACGAGGATCATCTCCCTCCTCTTTCTCTCTTTCCCTCCTCTCTTTCTTAGTCTTGTGCATGTCACTCATACACTCACATACACCCTAGGCACGTAGGGCACCCTCCTACACATCTATAAATGGGTTTCCAACCAAAAAATGGAGGGAAGAAGGGTGGTCATAACACTTGGCCACCCCTCTTCTCAAGTCCGAAACCGGTACGGGGCTCTCCTTTTGGGCTTTCTTCTTTCGTTTAGGATGTTTACCACACCTTCTTTAGTCTAATAGAGTCTCCTTTTGTGGCAGGAACACATCAAAGAAGCACTACAGGAAAACCAGGCTTTGCTTACGTCCAAACACCATAAGTAGATAACCGAAAATCGTAAGCATAGACTTTGCTTACGGTGTTACCCTACGATAGGGTTTCGTTGGCTAAAGTTCGACGGCAAAGGCCTAAGGCTACGGTGTTTTAAACTCCATAAGTATATAGCTCGAGTGACGGTGTTAGTAGTCGTAAGTAACACCTAAGGATATCTTTTTTTGGCTACGGCGATGTTAACCGTAGTCATATTTTTTGTAAGGATAGACTCAGTGACGGCGAATATCCCTACGGCATTTTAACCGTAAGCATGTGTCTCTACGGCCACGTACACCATAAGTAAGTATGTTTCCCTACGGCCAAACACACCATAAGGAAGTATGATTACTGACGGCCACGTACACCATAACAAGTATGTTTCCCTACGGCCACATACACCATAAGTATTTTGTTTCAGCAAAAAAAAAAGTAATATATTTAAATGGATCCACATTCACCTACATTTATATCTACATTCACAAACAATGGATCACACGTACACATCCACAATTAATCCACACATTCACATTTGGATCGATCAACACATACATCCACATTTAGTTCCACACATCCACATCCACATTTAGATCCATATTCCACATTTAGATCCACACACATTCACACCCACTCATTCACAATGCACAACACAATAATAATATAAAATACTATCACAAACATTCTTCTCGATATGCATGACATCGAGATTATGTCTTAATAGTAAAGACTTCCAATATGGTAAGTCAAAAAAATGCTTTTCTTCTTCCAATTGGTATGACACTCAAGAGTGGATGATGATGTTGCAGCTTCCTTTCGTTTTCCTCTCACCCCCACTTTAAATTTGGGAACTTTCCCAAAAGTAATTTAAGTGGATGCAACTGCTTAAGTATATCAACCCCAGATAACACACTTGGTCTGCTTCTCATTTCTTCTTTCCATCAAACCTTCGTTTCATAGAACGAAACTTATGACCCACACCTAACCATCGACGATGATTAGTGTAACAGAATGTTTTACTACATTTTAACCATAATGATGATGTATCTTCATTACATGTAAGGCAAGCTAATCGGCTATGTGCTCCAACCAGACAGATAACCATATGCAGGAAAATCGTTAATTGTCCAAAGTAGTGCAGCACGCATAGAAAATATTTCACCCTTATAAGCATCGAATGTTTCAACTCCGTGCCAAAGAATTTGTAATTCTTCAATAAGTGGCTGAAGGTAGACATCAATATCATTTCCCGAACCTTTAGGACCAGGAATGAGTAACGACAAAAAAATACTTTGTGGCTTCATACACAACCATGGAGGTAAGTTGTATGGTGTCAACAACACAGGCCATGTACTATGACTCGTACTCATTATACCAAAGGGGTTGAAACCATCACTTGCCAAGCCTAGGCGCACATTACGAAGTTCTAAACCAAAACCATCAATCACATATAACACTTTCCAACAAGGGGAATTAGCTGGGTGCCTTAGAATGCCATCTTCTTGGCGTTCATCACTATGCCAACACATGGTTGCAGATGATTTACTACAAGTGTATAATCTTTGCAGTCTTGGAATCAATGGAAAATGTCGAAGAACTTTCTTTGCAACCTTAATCTTCTTATTATGACCACTTCTTTCAGTTCCTTTCGTCCATCTACATTCTCCACATTTAGGACAACGATCATAAGACTCATACTCTTTCTAGTACAAAATACAATCATTAGGACATACATCAATTTTGTGATAGTCATATCCTACTTTACTAATGATTTTTTTCAATTCATAGAAAGTAGCTGGCAACACATCACCTTCTGGAAGAGCCTCTTTCAACAACTTCAGAAGCATGTCAAAAGATTTGTTGCTCATTTTGCCTCTGCATTTTATGTTGAACAATTTGACTATAAATGAAAGCTTGTTGAATGTCTTGCAACCAGGGTACAAATGCCTTTCAACATCTGCCAACAACTGTTGAAATTCACCATATTCTCCTTTATTATCATCCATTGACTTCATTTCTGCATGTTTCGAATTTTCCTCACCAATAACATCCTCCAACATCAAATGCAGACCAACATCCTTCGGAAGTGTTGTACGTGTAAAATCCGTAGACATGTGCCTGGAAGAAGAACTACTCCGTGGAACTTCCAAAATTGTTTGTCTTTAATGACTCCATATTGAAACAAATGTTGTCTTACTATTTCCTTTTCATGTTTCAAGAGACAAATACACTCCAAACAAGGACACTTAATCTTTGTTGATGGAGCAAAGTGAGCAGAAGCAAATTGAATGTATGTGTCAACTCCATCCATATATTCCCTTGTATTCTTCAATTTATCCATCCAACTCCAATCCATAACGTCTAACTAAAAAAAAAAATCATTTACATTATATTCATCATACTATAAATGTTGCAAGATGTCCAATGAATTGTCTAACGATATGACAAGGTAGAGTACGTGGGAAAGAACATGCCAAAAAGCTGAAAATAGAGTGTCCCAAGGCATGACTCAACTACGATATGATATAGCACTGTTATAGTTTTGATATAATTAGCACATGACACTAAGATTAATAGAACAATAAAAAAGGATTGCCAGAGCACAAAATAAACAATGAGAATCCCAAGACCTATGTATAAGGAGAAGCCAAGATACATTTGTCCTCTCCTGCCATGCCATATATGCTAAAAGTTGTCTTTAGACATAGAACAACATTACCCAAATGTGTTGTGCTTTAAGAGCATATTTGGTATTAAAATAGATCGGAGATAGAGTGAAAATATCAAAATATCTCCAAATATGTTATGCATTATTAATGAGACATGGTGTAATGGGTTCTAACACCAAGCATGGTCAGATATGGTAAATTTTAAAAAAGATGGGACATAAGGACACTGGAAGAATATAATATCCTGTTTTGTATATATGTACAATTATACATGCTCATTATTAAATACAAAACAAATAATCACAGAATGCATAAAAAATAAGATGATATAAATATGTCAACATATTAGTTTTGAAGTCGAACAGCCATGACATAGGTCTATAGTCTGCTATGCAATGATTGCAAAGAATGTAGAATTTATCATAGGAGGATCTAATACATTCTTATTTCAGGGATTTAAATTAAAAATTGAATACATAGAATATTTCTGATGGTACTTTGGTGACTAGTCTTGTGACATTCTCCATCCTCCCAGTGACACTGTTCCTTGCAATTCTCTCCCCTAGACTTGGCAATGGAATATGAAACTAGGCAAAAGGTGGGAAACTCTTTGGGCGCTATGGTAACAGGGTAATGCATCAGATAAGCCCTTATTCAGCCAGATAATGCATAATCATCTCTCGACCAGTGGATATACTTGCAAGACAAATGATGGAACCAAAATCCAAAGAAACCTACATTAAAAGAGAGAGGTATCCCAGGCGGAACCCGCAAGTCCAAGAGGAAGGCGTGCTAAACTTCTCGGTCACGATAAAGAAACAAGAGACTACCTTCTACTCGTTTTGAAAGGCCCTACCCCACCCTCTGTACACAGACACGAGCGGGTATTAAAATATTAATCATTTCTAGAAACAAAAGAGCCCACCAGCAACCACGTCTCAGCATCCATCCAAGATGGCATCTCCCTCAGGTGGACAAATAAAGGGAATTCGAAGTCACCATCCCCAGTTCACCACTTGGCATCTTCTTCATGACACCCCCCACATTTGGGGAAGAAATATCTTGGGAATTTAGAACCAGGTTTTTGGTATGCTTCGTGGCCGCATTGGACCCAAATACATAGGTGAGCCACGTCGTGGAGTGGGCAAACACAGATGGGCTAAATTTGGATTCTAAAAATGGGGTTCCCATCAAGGTGGTTGTCATCAGTATACACACATTCAACCTAACCCAACCATGAGGGAGACAAAGAAGCAAAGAAAACGGAAAAGAGTACTCACCTTCGCCGTGACGGACTCACCTTTGGCGATCAGTCAGCCCACAACTTTGCAAAAAATAGACCACGGCAGCACAGCCTTCGTGAGCACGGGCGGCGGGGGACACGCAGCGGGAGAGGCCAATCGCCCGCTACGAAGCGGAGGAGGAAGAAGGTGATGGGGTCGGCAGGAGACGCCCGGCGGCGTGGAGGACACGCGGAGGAATTGGGGAAGGAGGAAGGGGTGGCCGGAGTGTCCTTCTCCTGCTGTCGCCGCAAGTTCGTCGCCTGCTTCCGCTGCAAATGTTAGGCACGGGCCGTTGCTTGCCCTAAACTGCTGACGGCGCTACCTGCTACCGCCTTCTCCGCAAGTTCCGCCGTGACTCTTCTCCAGGGCGGACGCTGTCTGCCTGCCGACGCCACTGCTTGCCCTTTCGCCGCTGCTTCCCTATCGTCGCTGCTGCCCTTTTTCGCTGCAAGGGGTCGAAGGAGGGGAGTGGAGGCAAGGGGTCGAAGGAGGGCATTTTTTTCCCCTTTAATCGGGGCGCGGGAGGCCAAAGTTGAATGGGAGCCCAATTAAAACTCCGTAGGTAAATGATAATCTTATGTGCTTACGATATTATGCCATAGGGGTAGGCATATCTTAAAAGTTTAAGAACAAAGTTTGTCTGATATACTTATGACATGTATAGTCCGTAAGTATAGATATGTCTATCCATACGAATAGCTTACGAATATAATGAACCGTAAGCAACTTTTGTAGGCAGAGCTAAGATTTCTTGTAGTGAAGACCGTGGAGCTCTCATTCTTTGGCCGGCCAAAGAAGGAGAAGTTGATGTCCCACACTCATCCGCTACGCGAGGTAGCGTCACCGACGTGGTCACAACATCCCCTTGGGCACAGGTAAGGCCCTGGCAATCACATCATCTCCCTTCCTTTTGTTGGTTTCTTTGTTTCCTCCATAGTCAACTCAGTCAACCAAGGAGTCAACAAAGTCAACCAGCAACCCATTCATCGCCAACGAGGGAGCGATGACGTTCGTGAATGTCCGGAGGATCCCACAGTCCGTCGGGAGCCCGGTAAACGGATCGTCCACACCAGGTAGTTGTACTTTTAATTAGACATGTAATAATATATTGGAACAGTTGTACAATGTGAGTTATAGATATGAGCACATATACTTTCTTGTATCTTATACTGTAGTTGTTATCTTTTATATTCTTACTGGACACTTGTGTGAAATATCTCTTGCGAGACTTCGGTCTATTCGCGGGAGGCGGATCTGAATATAAAATCTTATTAGATATAAATATTCAGGGTCGTCACACTATCAATTTCATACAACAATATCTTTCAGCACATACATCCATCATGCTTGATCTGAGGTTTGTTGAAATAGCAAAGTGAACATTTTAAATAATTTCAAATGATATATATATATATATATATATATATATATATATATATATATATCTAAAGTGACCTTTCATGCACTTTCATACTTGGAAATTTCAAATTAACTTGTTAATTGCACAATTATACATAGGTTTCATTATATATCACACAGAGACTTTGTTATCATCAAAATTTAGAGGGATCACAAACAATATATATCTTTTCAATTAATTTCTTAGATCTGTAAAAGCACATCTTTCTTGTGTCTTCAATGTCAAAGGTACCTGACCCAATCAAACTTCTTTTCCGGATGTCATCATTGCCCACCATAAAAAAGTTTGGCTTTTTGAAAACGATATATATAAGAATCAAATGTAAATCCACAAATTCTCTTTAAAAAAGTCGCCATATAATCTCCTACAGTAGAGGTGTCAATTGGGTGAGACTGATCCAGAGATTCGGAAGGTCGGTCTAATTTTAACCAGATTTGAGCCAAAAAATTTGACCCGTTAATTTAACTTTTTCGACCCGGCCTAACCGAACCCGGAAAAGAATAAGGTAGGCTTGGGCTTCGTAAGGCTTGGCTCAGAATTTAAAATTTATAAATATAAATATAATTTTTAGTAAATATAACATATATATTTAAAAAGTGAATATATTTATTTTTTTCTATGATAAATTTATTCAAAAATATAATCTTCTATAAATTAAATGTTAATATAGATATAAGTAAAATAATATTATTTATTTATAATATATTATATTAAATATATTAAAATTATACATAATATAAATAAAAATAATATTTTTTTTCTATTTTCAAGCCGGGTCGAATTTAACCAGATTTTTCTTGAACCCGAGACCGAACCACCCTTGCTGGACCTATCATTGGACCTACATTGGATCCGAATCGATTTTTGAAAAATTGGACCTCAGTGGGGCTTGGCAAGGCCCTGATGGACATCCCTATTCTGCAGGTTCAAGAAACATCAAAGGAGATGAAAATATTGAGTCTGAACCCCACCCATTAGACCAAGTTATCATTCACGGATATATTAATTATAAAGCTCTGCGCCGACGAGTTCAGCCCATTTTGATAGCGTATATACCCATTAGTTAAGTTAACCAAGTGTAAGTTAACTTCCTTGTAAGCATAAAGTAATTTGAAATAATAATAATAAAAAAAGACTACCTTTGGTAATTAATCAGGGCTAGCGCTATCCAGACAAAAGAGATTGGATACTTTGATCATATTTTTACCCCTTCCTTCTCCACCTAAATTAGAAAACCCTCTTAATTAATTTAATTGCCTCACCAAAATCAGTTAAATTTTAACCATGCATCTTCGTACATCTTTTTACCCTGGGTTAAATCGGCCAAACTGTGATAAGTAGGGCTGCAAACGAGTCGGATTCGGAATCGAAAACACAGATTCTGATTCCGATAACTGAAATATGGTTCCGATTCTAATTCCGATAAAATCGGAATGGTTAATTCTGATTCCGTTCCGATTCTGATAACATTACCGAAACCAAAATTCTGATAAGCTAAGGTGTTTACCATAGTTTTACCTTTTGAGTTTATGATAATTTATCGGAATAACCGATATCGATTCTGATTCCGTTTATTTTTCAACTTCATTTCGATTCCAAGAGTTTATCGAATATTCGATACTGATTTCGATAAGCTATCAGTATCATTTTTCGATTCCGAAATCGATAATTTTTATCAAAATCAGATCGAAATATCAAAATATCAGATTCCGTGTACACCCCTAATAATAAGGGTGGACGGCAACTAGGACTTGTGGTTTACAGGAGAAATGCTTGTGGTCAGCCACAAGATGTCCATCCCGCGGTTGTTACAAATTAACTGGGTGGGTTCCACATCTGTGTACCGTGGGTCCATCACTTTATGTTTGGGGTGGACACTTGACAAAGCATTAAGTTAGACTCGGTTACAAATATGTGTCTTAATTTATTAATATTTGAGATAACTATATATACAATTGTGTAACTCATTTATTCATATTTTACTCTGTACCTTATTCATCCTACTATCTTATATACCTCTTATTATAATTATATATCTATATATTTGAAGATCTAGCATTGCCAAGTTAATGGAATATTATGTTGAAATGTAGAGTGTATCTATATATGCTATTGTCTTTATTTAATTATCTGGGAAGAGTAAATACGAATAGTTTCACCTTTTTAAATGGAACAATCCATCTAAAATTATAAAGTTGAACAAAAATCATTGTTGTGGTGCAAGTCCGATGCTACTAAAGAATATAAGCAATGTGATCGAATATACAAGATTTAATGCAGAGGTGGGTAATCATCCCACGGCCCATCTTTTTCCTCACTCTTCTCTTCTGGTCAACATATTTACGAGTTCTCTTTTTTTTTTTAGTGGGGAGTCTTCAAAATTAATGTGTGAAGAATACCTGCTACATATTGCTGTGACCGAGAGAAATACTAATTATACATCTTAACGTGTAGCAAAAGATGCGTCTTTGGCATGTGGCATAACTATAAAGAAATGGGAAAGACTTGTTGCAAACCGCCAACAAACTCAGCTCCTCATTAGAGGAGCTGAGGTCATTGGGGGTGGGCCAACTTCTAGGGTTGTGCCCACCCCCAATAGAGTGGTAGTTTGCATCCACCGTGGATGCAAATTACCACCACGGTTTGCACTAAGCGATGCTTATAAAGAAATAGCACATCAAGTAAATAACCAACTATGAAGAAAGGTAAATAATTTTTTCATTGAAAATATAGGTCTACATAAAAAATTTAAAGGGGAAAAGAGGGTGGGATGTGCACATCAGGTACAATAACATCTAGGACGAATAATAAATAGCACGCCACTTTATTGATAAATATTTTCAAGTCCACACCTAACAGCACGTCGCTTATATATTTCACTTGAGAAAATATGTATAAGTGGTGTGTGTGATAAGCTGCATTTTCTCAATGTACTGTCAGTATACTTCTACAGTGTATTATGTACAGGATTAAGAGCACATTAGTCATTAGCCAATGGGAAAAGTCTAAAATATATATTAGCTGTATATTAAAAAGTGTAAAAAAAAACTTAAGTGGTGTGTTATAAGAGAGGGGACTGTGAGCAGTGAGTCTGTGACTGGGCTCTTTGTGAGCAAGAATTTCTTTTAGCTTTTCCTTATGCATACTTATAACGTCTTTCCCTTCTCATTTACATGTATGCATATGAGTACGTAGATGTGTTGTCTTTTCCCTTTTTGATCTTATGTGTTTTTTCCTTTTATTTCTTATATTATGGATGCATGAGCATGTGGTTGTGCATCTTTTCTTTCTTTCATTTTTGTCTTTTCCCTTTTTTTATTCTTTATGTTTACTTCTTGGTTTTCTTATTTTTCTTATTTTTATTTTTTTCATTTACCTATATGCATATGTGCATGAGGGAATGTGCATGAGGTGAAAACTAACCCTCCTCTTCCCCCTCCCATGTTGTCTCATATTATTCTACATTCCTCCTTTCTTGGGTTTGATGTGGAGTGGAACGTGGGAGAAAGCAGACGGTGAGAATTAAGGGCATGTTTAGTATTAGGAAAGATAAAAGACAGAGCGGGGATATCTTTAAAATAATAAGGATATTCTCAAAATTTTGAAAATATTTTTACTCTATTTTCAGTTTATCATAATACTAAACATATCTAAAGAGTCTACTTAGTTGATTGTAAAATATATTTATACGGAAAAAATAATAAAAATATTTATAAAATAAAATATAATTATTCATTCGATATTGATGTAAATGATTTTCTTGAAAAAAATTTGATATTATTTTTAAAACAATTTAAAAATAACGAGCACAACAATTATAGACTTAGATGGTATTTGATAAGTCTTAATGATGTCTATTGTCTCAAAGTTGATGTTGGTTATTAGTGTTGGACATCGAATATCAGGTGTAGATCACCGATCGTCGGTGCCGCCGTAGGACCACCGTCGTGGTTGTCAATCACAAGTTGTCGGTGCTGCCACTAGAAGTGGGAAGTCAATCACTGGCAACTGGTGGTAGGTCGTTGGACATTAGGCTGGGCGGACAGCGACCACCAACGGCTGGTCGTTGGGGCTCCTAGCACCAAGCATTGTTGGCCATAGTTGTAACACCCCAAAAATTTAAAGTGTTAGGAAATATGAATAATGTGATTATTATACATTATTTTTGTCATTAAATTGAAATAATTAGGATCTGGGTTTAATTAAGGATGACGTACGTTACCCCAGTGTCGTACGCCGAGGTGCGCACTCCGACAGGACGACACCAGAAAACGATAACAAAAAATAAATCTGAGAACACCATAATTCTCAGAAAAATGTGGAGATAATATAAACTTAAATATCTGGATTTATTGACATACGGACTTCGAGGATAAGTTGCCGCGACTATTTTCCGGGCAAATTTTCACCATGTGTAAAATAAATTCTAAAATTTAAATGAAATCCCATAATTTGTAAAACCATTGCATTAGCTTATGGTTGAAATTTCAATACAATTGGACATCATTTGAATGGGTTTACAAAAGAATATTTGGACCAGCTGATTTATGGACTAATTACGAGAAGGATTTTTCTAGAAATTCTTGTATGCTTACTTATCATGGGCAACGTAAGCCTACGTCATGGTGGGTTAGATCTCTTACACGTTTTTACCCATGTGCTAATCGTAGGGCGATGCTTGGACCAGGTGGCTGTGGGTGATTAATTGGGGTTTTTACCCCAACACCTGTAAGCCTGCGTGCCTTGCACCTGAAGCTTTGTGTGATAAAAATCTTCTTGTACGCAGCATACTAACTTTTCCAAGGGAGCTTCTACTGGATTTTCTTCCTATCTAGCACCCTTCTTCGGTTCTTCTTCTAGTGTTTCCTGCTGCTACTTCTGAGCAAAAAGGGGCTGCAGATCTTGGGTTGGAACTACTTGCTGTGTTGCTCTCGCTTCGGTTGATATAGATCAGATCTCTCCAACTGCTGCAAGCTTTCTCTTCTTTTCCCTATTTCTGGGAAGTTCTGTGTTGAGGGAAACCTACTCTAATCAGTACGGTAGAATTCTTTTCCTTTCTCTCTCAATCTTACTCACTTGACTACTATGAAACCTCCTGTTTAGGATTCAACTTCTTTTCCTTCTCTTATTTAATTCTTGTTTTGACTATCGAGTTGTTGTTGGACTGTTCATGACATACAGGTGTTTTACACCACATTGGAAATCTCTGCTGTAGAAGTAAAAGCATTTCAAGAGTCATATTATTATTTTTCTAACTTAACATGGTTAGAATCATCCTTACAATCCTTGAGTGCACATCCTTGTACACATATATGATCATACCAGTTACTGTGAGATTATCCAACACTCTGTTAAAAAGTTAAGTATCAGACTGTGAGTTTACATGTAATTCCACTGCATGATTCGACTGCCAACTATACATAATCCGACTGTCATTTTACACATAATTCGACTGTCAGTTTATATATAATTCGACTACTACAGTATTACATACAATTCGACTGCTACAGTATTACACATGATTCGACTGTCAGTTTTATACATGATTCGACTGTCAGTTTTATACATGATTCGACTGCTACAGTCGAATGCCACACTTCGACTGCCACAGTCGAATTATACATTCGACTACCATACATTCGACTGCCATACCATGGAGTTAGCCAGATTTCTGTATGTTCTGTCAGGACTGTTTCCTTCCTGAAGTGTCAGCAGAACCCCCGCAAGACTGCAAACTCATACCTTATTTACATTCCATATCATTTAAGTAAATGTTATAATTTGATGTTTCATTTACTTAAGATATTACATGTAAATAAGGAAGTACCCCCCATTTGAATCCAATAAAAATATCAGAAAAATCACATCTCTTACCAATAAAAAGTCAACTCTCCCTCCGAAGAAGAAAAATGCGTTTTGGCGATTCCATCAAAATAGCGTCTTTCTAATCTCTCACAATTTGGCCTACCTAAAAATCTCATAATTCAAGTAAACCTAGTAGAATGATAAAAATCCAAGGTCCGTGAAAAATGATAACACATTTATGACTTCTCCAAGGGAGCCCTCTCCTACTGAAGAAAGTCAAACATGTTCATCCCTTAACTTACATCAATATGGCTTTCACCTTGACATGTTATTATCTCCAACTCTAGAGGAGAATCAATAAATGAATAGTTTCATCGATCATATAGATTTCATGACTATCCTTGTGATGTATTCTTCCATTGACTTTTCCATTTTCTTGGATTCTAAACTATTATACCACTTTGATGAACCATTTAAATATCATTTATGTCAATCTTTGGATTATTCTTGGACATCTTAAACTAATTTGATTCTTGTACCTACTGTACATTTCTGAACTTGAACTTTCAACTACCTTTGATCTGTGTTAAGATATCCATTGTGAAATCAGTGAAAGTAACCCCAAATTCTTGTTGTGTAAGACATGTTGAGTACATGTGTACCCTTGAGCCATTACCTGAGTGAGTATGTTATGATGACAAGTTGTGAGTCTTTGGACTCATTTGAGAATTATGCCTGTGCAAGGGGCTGGTTCAGTCCCGGGAGGAGCACCCGAATTTGTCAGTGGCCGCGCGGGGACAATGAGGACTACTGGATGTGGCATACATCATTTCCTGCCTAATTAGTCATCATCTCATACATATGTGTGTGAATACCTGACTGATACTGAATTTAAGTATCTTCCTGAGTTATTGATCATGTTCTATACTGTTTTGTTCTACATGTGTTATTGGTTTGACTTAGTGTTCATTGTCTTGACCACTCAGTGTTTACCGTAGACATGTTCCTATTCTTGATAGTATACATGTGAATCCTTTCTATTTCAAGGAATTGAATTCTACTGGACTAGTTAGCTCATTCTTCCTATCTTTTCAGGTTGTCCAATTGAAAATGAAGGTTAAGGGAGGGATGTGTGTGCGAGGGGACCGTCTATCATCCTACGAGTCATCAACTTTTATTTCTTTTTGAGTAGTTGGAATGTAATAATACTACAGTTTTCTTTGTTTATTCCTCATTTAGACTGAAATGAGGAATGTTATGTAATAGGCTTCCGCTAAACAAGTGTTTATGTTTATGTAAATTTCTCGTGTTTTATATCGGTCATGTTCAGTAAACAAAATTTTGCTAGGACGTGACAGATAAAGAATTTTCTTCTCAACTAGTTTAAGTTATACTCTTGATTCCTCGTTCGCTCACGTTCCGGCATTTATAGTTATATTAAATGACGGGACGTGACAATAGTCACCATCGATCGCCACCGCAGCTGCTTAGTGCCGAGCTCTGGCGTTGACTGCCTACGACTAGCCATTAGGCATTGGGCACCAAATGCCAGGCGCTCATCATCTGTCATTGTCAGCCATTGGGCTTCAGACATTGACCGCCAGGTGTCAGCCATCAGCGATTGGCCGTTGGATGTAGGGTGGCGGCGGCCCGTTGCTAGTCACTGCCGATGGCTGGCAATCGTCAATTGTCATCAACTGCCGATCACCGCCGACCGCCTCTTGTTGTTGTTGACTACCACCAGTTGCAGAGCTTTGGACTTCGATTGCCGGTCGGGTGTCGAAATTGACAGTCGAGTGTTGGCCACCAGCTGTTAGTTCCCGTCGGGCATCGGCATCAGATGTCGACTGTCGAATTTCGAAAGTCAAGCTCTAAGAATGAGAGTATAGAATGTAGTCTCGCTCATGAAAATCTTATGTGAAAAAAAATTCAAAGAAAACAACTAATGGGGTTTCATCATAGATGTCAAATTTTATAAATTCTAGATAAAAAAATTTTATAAATTTATTTTTCAAAATATTAAATAAGTCATTGTACAAAAAATTTTCTAAAATTATTATATAAGATTTTGCACTGAACAAAGGCAACCTTTGGGAGTGGATTTAAAAAACTCTTGAATAAAAATCTTTGACAAGGTCCACCACGTTCCCAAACAACTCACCCTCCCGCTCAACTTCGAGCCTTACAAAATCCCGAGAAAGCGAGAGAGACGGATAAACTTGCCGGTGAAAAAGCGCGAAAAGATGTTGAAACCGACGGAGCTATAGAAGACAGGGCAGTTTATGAAGAAATTTTTTATTTTTTTGTATAATATCGCACGCCTTGTCACCTACACCGTGAAAGATATAGGCGACCAAGTAAAATCGCGCCCCCATGTCATCTTCGACAAAACGGCATTTTTATTAATTTTTATATTTTTTTAAAGATAAATTAGTTAAGAGTCTTTATCAGATTTTTGACTTATTTGTTAGTTTCTAAGAAAGTTGTAACTCATTACAATTAGTGTTATTACATGTTACAGTACATACGTGTTACAGTAAAGACCTCCTTGTTACAGTCAAAGAGTACTTCTAATTAATTTACCCTTTTTTAAATCGTAATCAAACGTTGCCTAAGGCGGCCAAGAATTCCTAATTCGACACGGTATTGTTGTAAATGTTGTTTTAGCATGAATGCATTTTTCTCTTTTTCTTTTTTATGTCGACTTCTGTATTTGTCTTA